>NW_019059737.1:28631-54917 GCF_000696155.1 Zootermopsis nevadensis
CCGTGTAGTCGGGTAGGAGTTTACCGATGTTTCAAAGGTCCTTGCTGCCTCCATCATCAGGGCGCCCTGATGATGGAGGCAGCAAGGAGTTCTGAAAAGTTGGTAAATTTCTACCAGACTACACGGCGCAGCAACCCAGATGACAGCCATCTTGAGCACTAAACTCGACTCGATATAACATTATGTAATTCCTCCTTGAGAAGTTGATAGTTGTTCTCACCCAGTAAAGAAATTTCCCACCTTCTACAGAACCATGAGTTTTATTAATCTTTTCAAAAGAATCCGCTTCTGGTTTTATCATATGTTCACATCCTGTTTCTTCTTAATACATTTTAATATTATCGTCATATCTAAGATTATATATCACAAGTAATAAGTTTCGTTCTCCTTTTTTTGACAAACATTTATTCGCTTTTCCGATCTCTCCCATGCATTATGCCTCTGTGATTGCTTTTCCAAGTAAACCAGAAACTTGTAAGCTATCTTATGTTTCTAGTTTTACACTAGCTAGCTGATAGCCAAACCAGCAGGTTTTATACAATGCATGTTAATGCCATAGATCCTATTCAAGGCAATAGTTATTGTTACATAATTTAATTACGCTGTTTCAACTGCAGAAATTACTTGAGAATGAGTTCGGAAGTTGATGATCGGCGAATATATTTGGAGATCTTAGACTTCGTGCTAAATAAGCAATGAAGTCTTCTCGGGAGATCAGAATGGAGTTGTGATCCAACGTTTGGGCACTGTTTCCTCCTCCATCATCAGTGTTGGTACAAATACGCGTACATCTGTGTAATCATAAAATCAACCCTATTGCTGGACGAGAGGCAAAAACCCTCTTACAGACGAATGAGATAGTGAGAAGACATAAAAGCTTTCATTCTCCGTGAAATCTTGCAATCTTACACGAGGATACAACACCGCTAAAAGAGAATGAAGAAATTGACGGAAATTCCCTGCCAGGATTTCGAATAGGATAGATAAATTTAATAGTACCTGCTATATGTAGGGATGTGTTATCGCTCAGAAGACATGCTCTCCTTATCGGATTTTACTTAATTGTTCAACTTCAGCTCTAACACTGCAAGTAATGATGTAGAGTTTGGTACAGCCGTTCGAAAATTAAGTGACTGCTATTATAGTTAATTGGTCAGCATTCCTGTCTCTTGTAATGGTTGGTCATGGGCCCTGAAACCGGCTATCTTGTTGAGTTTTTTCATGAATTATCTCAGTTCTGTTTGCAAATACCAGGGCAATATGCTTGTAATATTTCACGCAAAAGCGACATGAGTCCTGGACACATGTTATTTTACTACTGGGTTTTAATTAGGTTTTGACCATGAAGGACCCACTGAAGCCCACGGCAAGTTATGTGTGCCACTGCATACGTGGATAAGACATGTTACCATAAAAGTCATTCATCTTTCTTCAGTATTCTGAGGGTGCTTTTAAATAGCATAATTCCAATAGTAAGTGTAGCTTATTACACGAAACGCAAAAGATGTTGGTAAGAAACAAATACATCAATGAATTAGATACTTGCACAAATATTCTTGGAAATTAATAAATCAAGGATTTTTTTAAAGTTTCGTTGGAAGTGATTTTCGTGGATTTGAGTAATTTTGTGAACTTAATGATTAAGTTGAAAGTGTCTTTGAATACGCCAAAATTATGCCAATAAAATTTAACCACTGCTATGTTTTCAAAGTAAACCTAAACATATTTCCTCTTACGACATTTCAGTTACAACCAGTGTTATTTTTCCCATGATGATTTTCTCACGACTTCCCCGTTCACGAATTATTATATAGAACGTGATAAAATTCTCAAATTCTTTGTATGTGTGTTCATACGAACGGAAATAACAACATCCCGAGTCACATACGTACCACAACGTATGTAATTCGAGTTGCTTGTGTTGGGAAGGCATTGAGACAATGCACGTTTTGACAGGATTCATTAAAGTTATGTTAAGTTCTCAGATTGCGCGAGTGACATCCACCAACACTGTGTGAACTCATCAATGTATGTAATTCCCAGAAAAATTAATCATCCCCCCACCGCATGAAATTAGCTCTGTGCATGCGTAAAAAATTGAATCCAACAGAGAAGTCGACTTAAAAATAAACAAATGTGTGCCGGACATGTAAGTCTACAGATCTAAATTTAAATAATTTATTAAAGCGATGTTCCATGCCAAGGTTTTGTGGTATGAAGAAATTTAAAAAAAAAATCCGTTCTGTAAATTATACAACATTATTTTATAACAAAAGTTAAATAAAATAAAAGATGGGTGAAGCATATAACACACATGGCAGATATATTAAAACCAAACAAAATTTAAACTTAAAGGCTGATAAGAGATTTATTCGATTTATATGAGAGGATATTATTAAATTTGGTGTAGAAACAGATCTTTATTTTGACTAAATTCAATTAGCACAAGATTTGACTATTCTCGGGTTGTTGTGAGCCACGATAATAAACATTCAGAGGAAAGACAGAGACCATGAAATGTGGGGAACCAGCTGGCAGACCAAGATATTAGAATTCCACGAGGGTTAAGAAATTTGGTTGGGATTATGAAGGAGGTAAAATTTGGCAAAACCACCGGAAGTCGTGAAATACGAATTACTTCTTACAAACATTAATTATCGTACATTCACTTATAATATCAGGTTGTGCCTTTTTTAACACAAAGGCAAACGCTACATAAATGTCAAGGTAGTAACCAAACGCGTCATTAACTGCTGTTTTTTGTAGTTTTGTAGGCTTACGTTTCATCACCTTACAACATAAGTAACCCCGTAAACATTTTAAAGTTCTATTTTTGTATTATACGTTTATTGCGTCACGTGTAAAAAGTCTTGAGCCACTTCCAGGATAGCGAATTGTATTCTGTCTCACGTGTACTTAATTCAATCAACTTTTATGAATTATACGTAATAAGTCGTAAGTAACAGGCAACTGGAAACTCTCTCAAGTGAATCGTAGACCTCTGTTGCGTTATAATACTACTTTCACTGAGGGGACATTGTATATGTGTGATCTTGTGTCTGAAGGAAGTGACATAACATAATTCAAAAACGTCACCCCACACTTCTCGTTGACCGTTCCAAAGCAAGTTAATGTTTTACGTGAACCAATCTCTGCTTCTTCATCTAGGTCTACCCGATGTGTATTTCTTATTCATTGTTATGGTGAGAGTGATTCTACGTCTCCAAGGAACTGCTGCGGCTAACGGGCCCAAAGTAATCATAGTAACGAATTTCGCAGCCTTGTCACGTAACAATCAAGTTTGTTGCGTTGTTGTATTTCTACAAGCTGTTATAAATAAGGAATATACAGAGTGTCCCATAAGTGCTAAAACAACCTCCATCACTATGAATATGCATTGTATGCCAGTTATCGGAACAGGTCACAAGTTTAGTGCTGTCCAAATAAGTTTACTTGGCATCTACAGTCCACAGTAGTAATTTCGGTTCGTCACGGATTGGTTTATGCAACGGGAAGGCAAATCAGGTAGTCGCCGTTCATAACATCTTCTGCGCGGAAGTGCTGAGTCCACTGTTATACTTAAACACTGCTCATATTGTGCACGCATCAGAGAAACGTTTTGCCGGTAGTACTACACAGAGAATGCGTAGATCGTACCGCACTAAGCATCTTTCATCTCCATTCTGTGAGACGCTAAGACAAATGAGTGTCTAATTAGCTTTGAAATGGAATAGCGTTGCTGGTGTAAATGTCTCAAGAAATGAGAGATAGTCATTAATAAAAAACGATTTTTATTGCATAAAATATTGCACTATACAGGATATTTAAATTATGATAATAATATATAATAAGTTTGCGATGATTTCAAGATTGGTTGTTATAAAGCGATAGTGGGCATGTTATGTTGGGCGCGTTGCTGTCATAAATGCGGTGGTTGCTTGTCATGTGACCCGCTTATTTGCCATGGTAGCCGAGGTGAGCCACTGCAGGGGATGGGTGGATGGCATGACCATGCTTGGAGACAACGGCGTTGAAACCATTGACTGCGTCAGCGGTGTAGTCCACAACGCGCAGAGTGCCGTCGGGTTCCACCAGGCTGTATTGTCCCTTAACGAGGTCTCCGTCACGATGCTCGGCCTGGGACTTGACATCACCGGTCAAACCGTCGGCAACTCCGTAGTTGTATGAGTATTTGGGGTAAGCCTGAAAGAATCCATATGGATTATTATTGACATCTGACCATCTAACTTCTGAGATTGGAACAGTCATGAAGTAAATTCCGCTACTTGTATTTGTAAGAATGGTGGCATTCAGAGCCAAACAGTTGACTGCGTATTGAACCGAATTCCCTGGAATCATAACGGACGCAAGATATTGCCCCGTCTTCTGCGCATAATCTGTTGCGCAGGGGCCAGCCCTCTGTGCTACACTTACATAATAGTCCACAGCGGCATGAGGAGCTGCAACTGCTACGGCGTGAGGAGCGGCGATAGCGGGGGCCACAGCTGCCACGGGGGCGACACCGTAGCCCAGTCCCGCATGACCCAGTCCCAAACCCGCATGACCCAGTCCAAGAGCATCATGACCCAGTCCAGCAATGCCGTAACCGCCGTATCCGGCGATCACACTGGCTTCAGCTACGGCAAAAGCCACGCACACGACGGCGACAATCTGTAACATAACCGTGGAACTCAAATATGGGACGATAACTTAAAAATGGATGTGGGGATGTGGAATGCATTCACATGGATTAGTATTGGGTCTGGTGGCTAGGTCTTTTGACACAGTAATTAACTTTCGGATTCCATTAGGGTATGAAGATTTCTGTCTTCTGGGTTGTTGCGCCGTGTAGTATGGTAGATCTAAACATCTACCATACTACACGGCGCTGTGAAAACCTCAAATCATCCATTTGGATAATTTCTTCAACCGAATTAATACGTGAGAGTTCTCCCAGTCCTCAGTATTAATCGAAGTAAATTCTCAGCTGCTTTACATTTGCGGGCCTGCTTAATTCATAGGTGCTGTAAAGTATAGCAGCAAAGGTGTGAGTAGGAAGATAGTATAAATGCACAATCAAACCTCAGTATATGGAATTAAAAGTAAGTGGGTCCTCGAGAATAAAAGGTAGGAGTGGAGACAGTAGCCGAAGTGAGTTATTTCAAGAAATATTAAAGACGTTATGAAAGTGAATGAAACAAGTATGAAAATACTAAGTTGGAATTAAATGTAAATGCATCGAATAGGCAAACAGAGTACGTACTATTAAATGCATTGAAAAGGGTTCCAGAAAGATTTAGCTATAAGAGCATTTCCTAACTACGACTATGAAAGAAATTTCGAGACATGTTTGCGAATTATGTATCGAGTATCTGACTTCATTTATGAGGAATATGAAGTGATAGTTTCAGATTTTAACTTCCCAGACTTTACCCCTAAGATTTCTGAAATTATTGTTGCATTAGTTCGTAATGAACGTTGAAACGCATAGAAGGACTTCAACAGAACAACGGACCCCGACAGTGGATTGAGCCACGAATTTCATATGAACAGACCATACGTCTAGAAAATTTATGGCTTTTGTAAGAAATAGTCAATGAATTCTTGCGGAGTTAAATTTAAAATATCCTGATGGTTACAGAACATTGCTTTCAGCGTTATCATTTAATTATGTCACTCTACAATCAGTAATTAATCTACATCCTTCATACAATGTTGTACAATTTTTTATCTGTAAGAGATTTTCACATATATCAGTGTGTACATATTAGTTATGTTGCCCTCATGGTGTTCTCTGCGGTTAGCCGTTCAAAATCCACGTTTGACAAATGACAGTAACAATTTCGGCGTGATTTTGAACATCGTTAATCATTTCGCATTTTACCTCATCCAACCCCCGCTCTCGTTATCCACTTTTAAACAAAATATTGGATAGATGACGTGTTTCGTGATACTATTTAAAATAAAGGGAACACAAAAGAAATCTCTACTTTTAATTATTGTTGGTTTAAATAGGTTTCCAGTTGCAATGATGGGATGTGAATGTCTTCTGTTACTCCATCCCTCTTATAACCAAACATTTGTTTTAGCGCCCTTTTCTTGATGGGGTAAAAATAAGTAGTATGGATGGGAGAGTCACGAAGAAATCTGATCCGCAAATTTGATATTTATGTACTTCGTTTTGAATCCTAACCGTAATAGCAATTGCCTGCATTTTGCAATAAAATTATAACTGCTTAAATTAACGGTCGGACCGAGTAGTTCAGGACTCAGAATTGTGGAAGTTTATCCCAGCTCCCCTATGGCGTGATGCTTAGACGCAAACATAATTTTGAATTTATATCTAGTACAATTAGCAACGAAAATTATAATATTGACTTTAAGTCTTGTAAGTATAAATGTGGATAGCAAGATATAGTAGGCAAAGGCTTCCTGATCACGTATTTTCTATCGCATTTTGATAAGGTCTTATCGAGATTATAACTCGATGTTATGATTGAGTTAAACCGTACCAGGCATTTCTACAAAAATGAATTTTTTTCTTCTCTGAATTATTTATAATTTAAACCTGTTAATTGACTGAAGCTTACCTGACTGAAAGCCATTGTTTCTTGGTTTGTGGGTGCTTGTTACAGGTGCTGTGATCTGCTGTGGACTGATGCTGAAATGCAAAACGGTCCACGCCTTTTATATACCTCTACACACCCCACCGTAAAGTTTTCAAGGTCTAGATCTGACCTTAACTTATGATCCAATAATACCTAAGCCGATTGAATATAATTCCTTCCTTAGCAATGGCGGAAAAATGTTTCTGAAGTTGAAAACCAGAACAATGTGCCTGAAGGTATCCAAAAAGTCGATGTAAAAAACTAAGAGGAAATCATAATACAAAAAAAGTATGCCCAGAATCTTGACTTTCATTCCTGTGTGTTACAAGGATAATAGTAAGTGACCACAGTCAGATACAATAATAAGACAAATATTACCGTCGCTGTAATGTAAAAGTGAACTATAAGAAAATCACTTTCACTAAGGAAGACTATAAAATGGTGTTACCTTGAAAACAAGGCGTGTTACACCGTTTGCAGCGCGGGTTAAAACATACTTCCCCGTACAGTAAGAACTTCATGGTTGACTCTACGAATCGTGTCAATGCGTAACATGTACTGTTCATTCAGCTCTATGAATTATGAGAGACCTTGAAACCGCAACCAGGCACACGGATCTGCTGTGACACTCCGTTACTGCGCCCATCACAGGGAGTTCTGTGGAGCTGGATATTTTGAAACTGGCGGTCGTAAAAGTATCCAAGAAATTCCGCTACTTATATGGAACATAAAAGTTTATTATCGTGTTTGGAAGAACCCGCTACTGGACCCTGCCCCGTGTTAGAAAAAATTATTTCTACCCTCTAAAACTAAATCCCTGTAAAATTATTTTATAATATTACCTTTCCATCTACACCTAGGTCTTCTATGTTGCCTCTTCTGTTTGAAGTTAAACAACAATAATTTTGTACAGCTTTCTCATCTGCTATTCGCTCTACATGCACCAAACGCATATTTATCTTTGATTTGGTCGCCATGATGATAATTGTTATAAGGGGTAGACATGACGCAATAATAAAGACCTTAAACGGCTGAATTAAGCAGTAAGAAACTCTCATTGTTTCACTGAAGTATCCTCAGGTCATGAAACTGCGACCAGGTCGTAAATTTCCTGCGGTGTGCCTAAGTTAGCTTGAGGACAGCTTAAAGTTCTCGGTCACAACCGTGTTGCTATGCTTAACTTTATTTCGCCACTGAACACTGTCGTAAATCGTATCTTTTGTGAATAAGTTGCTTTGAAGTGCTAAGGATTTAATAAATTATATAATATTTAGGGATAAATATAGATTCGTCTCGTTACATATCGAAATACTGTAACATTCTTTGCACAGTATTTATTTTAAGACATTAAATTTGTTTTAACAGTTATATCAAGATTAAACAACCAAGGAGTTAGTAATAGGATTATGTAACGATATGTAATGTAGAGTTGTTTTCATCACGAAATATTGTAATTTTAGAGTAATCAACATGCATGTGGGACGTGAGAAATGTGTACAAAGTTATAGTCGGGAAAATATTACTTATGAGATCTAGATATAGATGGGAGTGTAATATTAAAATATTTATTAAAACAAGGCAGGAGGATGTTAACTACATTCAACGGTTAAGTTGCATTAGCGGGCATCTGTAAAAATTAAAGTTTGATTAACTAAATGTCTATGTGCTCTGAAAAGGTTTCTGACCCGTTATGTTAGTTATTATAATTATAAGTTCGGAATTTTGCTGTTAACTTGTTTACTTGTGTTAAAGTGAGTTTCTATGTGCATTTAAATCCCTGTAGAGTGTCTTGAAATCGCTGATTACGTTTGTCTGTCTGTGCATGAAACAAATCGGATATGTCTGTATGAATTTTTATGAAGTTTTTTTGTGTTGGAGAGTTTTAGTACAATTTGTCAACAATAACGGGTACTTAACATGATTATCTACTTTGCATATTTGCTGTAGTGGTTGAGTCTAGAATCTCCGCGTGTTTTAGTTACCACGGCATGACCAAGACCGCGAGTTATGGCATTAAGAGTTTCCTTGAGCTTTAAACATACAATATAATTTCTTCGACATCGATTATTTGACGCCATTATATGTAAGACGCATTCCGATTTCAGAAAATTTGAAATTTGAAAAAGTTCGTCTTAAAATTAATACTCTATTATATAACTTGTTATTAGTAATTGTCACAAAGTGTAGGCCTATGTATTGAAAGAATTAAATTGGTCCTCATTTGATATCCGGCTCGCTGACTCTGAAATGTTCAAAGAAAAATGTCATGCCTCAGCAATGTTTAATTTCTCAGTTTACCTTGAATGGTTTTCATTCCAATCACAAAACTCACATATGCAATACCAATTACATATCACGGACATGCCTTCACGTATGGAACTGTGACAACAGCTTTCAAGGGAACACATTTTCTGTCGAGACATACGAAGTTCTTGAACTCTTATGACGTTAGCACCGAGTAACACAGTGGACTTCCGCTTAACGGCAGAAATGATTGTCGGGCGGTAACTAAAAAGGTGATTAATCTGGAGTTACATTATTCGCTTGGAGAAAGCATCTAAATAAAATGTAGTGAACGATGTCCGTCACGCCTGTGTGTGTTATTATAGCAATTACCATGGTAACGATGCTAAATGGTTTTAGATCTTATGAGATGTTGATTATAGGACGATATGTGTCTGTTTTACCGTAATCCTCTTAAGATATTATAAGCCTTTTGATTTTAATCACTGGACGTTTATAAGTTCATTCAGAGACTAGAACGGAAATGTACAGATATTCAAGCTTTTTGCATTTTATTGTTAATATTGTTATAAAGAAGTTGTGTTTTTGATTTTCATTATGAGAATATTAATAATTTGCATTTTGAAGGATAAGTAACTTTAATTTCTCTTATGTCAAGAGTAATCCTTAAAGATGGTAAATATAACTTTTAAACTTACTCTTATAAATGTCTCTATCGCGTGAATATGTAATTACTTTTTTAAGTTTGCCGTTATATAATACATTTCAAAATTTAACAAATTTAGGGTTTAGCTAAACTCAGGATGAAGATTATTTATATTAATGCAGAAGGAATGGGAAAAATACTGACGAATATCTTTGAAACTAATTCCTGTTTACGATACCGTAAAGACAAATACTCCTAAGTTTAGGGATATTCAACGATACATATTTGATGATGTACAATAACATTTCGGGTAAGCAACAGTTGTAAGAAATGTAAGCATTTGTCGAACTTCCCCTGCGGGCACTCTGCTTGTTCTGAAATATTACTATTTAGACAAGCCTCGCTTTCAAGGGGTTAATAAGATCTAAATTCTTCCATGTTGACTCTAACTTTTTGTACCTTTCCGTATTTTATAGAATTTGAGGTTCTCACAGCGAGGAGTTTGAAGATGACTGTCTTCTGGGTTGTAGCGCATTGTAGTCTGGTAGAAGGACGATGTCCTGACGATGGATGCGGCAAGGACCTCTGAATCATCAGTAAACTTCTACCTGACTACACGGCGCAACAACCCAGAAGACAGCCATCTTATTTCCCGTGTTTTATCTGATTCACTAGCTCTCAAAATGTTCTGATTAATAGAGTGGGACATCATTATATTTTTTCCGAATGAACAATATAATTATAAATAATGCACGAATGCAAACATTATCTGAGGTAGTTGATTAAACTGATCTGTCTCAGGAAAGAGGCTGGTGGCGGGGCCTATTGAACGCTGTAATGAACGTTTGTATTCCATGAAAGGTGGTTAATATCTTGACTAACTGAGTGTCATGTTATCTTTTCAAGAAGGGCTCTACTCATTAGAATAGAAGCATTTTTAAATGAACGAAATGCGAACAATAGGTTTCGATGTTAATACAATACTCCAGGAACATGATTGTTACCTTCACCTCTTAGGAGCCGGTGATGTATGGCTCTCCACTCGAGAGAGCAAGCCAGATAGCTGGAAGCAATTACGTTCGATATAGAAGCTTGAGGTTGGACGCACACCGGGTGGTTGAAACAAGACACGCTCAGACCATAGTCACAAAAGAACACTAATTAGTCAGTCGCGAACAAGATATCTCAGGAGGATGTTAGTGTTACCGTGCACTTATGATTTGTTGGTGGTTTTGTGAACAAGACACCGTTAGTGGAAGTGTTTTATTGGTTAATCCTTTCTTTTAGGGTAGGAACGATAAAGTACCACAGAAAATGTAATTATTTGATTGCATGAACTTCGGTAGTTTCATTCGAATGTTACCGGATATTTTTGAAAGGGCAAATGCTAGGTCGAGTGACCCCAAAGACTTTTAAGTATACAGAAAAATAAGCTTGTCTTTTAAAAAGCGATTAAAAGAAGAAAAAAGTACAATTCATAAAAGCAAACAATTGCTCTGTAATTATTACTATTTGATAACAAGGGATTCAATCGGATTGCATTAAAACGTGACGTCACATTAAAAAATTGGTTTTGATAGGAAATCATTAATGAATTCTTGGGATGATTATAGTAAACTCTGGTGGCCAATAAATTTTCAGATTTTTATAAAACCCGAAGTTTCATTAGCGTGTCACCGCCCCCCATTACAAGTTGGATGAATCAAACTCCGGATTTTCTAATAAGAGTTTAATACTTCACCTTTTACGCCAATGTCTTTCAAGTGGGCATTTCCTTCTGACTTTTGAATAAAAATATTACATGCCTTTATCGTCTCTCAATTCGCCACGTGTCCCGTCCCTTTCATGTTTCTTGATATGTTCATCCTAAATATATTTTGTAAGGTTTAAAAATTATGGAGCTCGTCATTATGAAGTTTCCTCCAGTCTGCTCAGAACCCAATTCTCAACACGCCCAAACTTGACAAAAAACTTCTCCTGTCTAACCTCTGATTTTTACCCTGTAAACGATAATGTAACCTAAAGTGACTGAAAGTGTCTAAGGCTTTCTTGTCTTGACTGAGCGGTGTGCGTCCAGTCTAAGGAAAGTGAAACGGTACAATGCACATGTGACCTCCAAGCGTTACGACAATCATGAAGCAAGCGAATTATCCAGAACAAACAGTTGCGCAATGCAGCCAGTGATCATGACTGTCATGAATTTCTGACCGCAGAAGTTACCATATGTTGGTCGCACTTACCAGAGTGTACTTAAGATGGAATATAATCAAGGGGATTTAATATCGATACAAACATTTGTGTTTAGAAAATATGAATTTGTGGTGAAATTGTTTCTCAGGTCGTTTATAAATGACGTTCCGTTTGCTGAGATGTGGCGCTGGTGTGACAGAAAGCAACGTATAGTCACCCTGTCAAAGTGACCGTCCGCCATAGCGGAAGTCTTGGGCGGTCACTTGTATAGGCAGAGGTCTCCCTGTGGAGCGCCCAAAACATTTTGAAGTGAAACAGGCCAGCGGGCCTAATCTTTTTACAGAAATATAATAAGGTTTGAGTTTCCTTACTAAGAAGGAGCTCAAATATCCAAGATGAACGCAAACAAAATCTAAGGCACCATAACATTAAATCTGACTTGTTTTTCAGATTAATAATAATTTTGTCGTACAAAAATTATTCCTTCATTGGGCCCATTTTAAGAAAATGGCCTTGCAGTGACTCATAAATGTTAAATAAATTCAATACATTATTTTCGTTAGGCCTATATATCATAAACGATCAGAAGATGTCGTGTTTATTTTGACCGTTACCATTTAGAATAAGACGCCATGACTACTTCTGAAGATGGAAGACACATATTCCTTCGAAACGCTTATAACTTCGTAATCGTAATTGTCAATAGTAAGTTATTATTTATGATATTAATGACAAGCATGTCAGTGTTTACCGATTATTTCTACACGCAGCTGTGATTAATATCGTTTTGTATAGGAAGTGTGTTAATTTACCGACTGAGGTATGTAAGTCACGAACTCAAAGATCTGTCGCTCTCGTACTGTCTGTTGGAGAGAGTTGTGTAAAAATGTCGTCCTTCTGCCCTAAGAACAAAGGGTCAGAGCTCCCGGGTCTGTACGCATGGCTGGTTGACTTGCCAAGGCTGAGACATGCCGCTTCCAGGACGGAAACATCACCTGGATTTGAAGCTGTGACCTTCGAGATATCCGCTAGGTGAAAAGCAAAGTTGTAACCTGCTCGGAGGCGACAGTTTGCAAACTATTGTGCTGTACATTAGTAATAAGTGTGTACTTAATTATTTATCTATTTATATTATTTTTGTTTATTTAACGACGCTATCAGTAGCTTAGTGTATATGGCATAGGAAGATATATAGCTTACAAAATATTTTGGAACATCTATGTTGGTTGATGATCATTTTCACTATTTGCTTTGCATTTATTTTTGTACTTTGTTAAATTTAGCAACTATAAGGGATGACTGTAATTTTTATATACTTCTTTGTTGCATTTTTAATATATTTGTGTTTTAAGTACTGCCTTAGATTTTTCCTTCATTCTTTATGGGTAATTTTCTAGTTATTGGAATACTACGCGTTAAAGGTGTTTGAAAATAGGATTCCGAGGAGAAAATTTGGACGAAAGGGAGATAAATATGTTGAAGGTAAGAGACTTATTGGAAGACCTAAGGACAGATGGAATAATAATATTAAAACAGATTTTGTAGAAGTAATAGGCTATATAAAGTGTGGATTGGATTTTTGGACACCGCGTGGGGTCCGTTGACGGTATAATAAGAACACAGATAACATAAGAAGCGGAAATTTCTAGCTGAACGATTATTAGCTTTTATAGTAGTACCTGTTTGATGGAGAAAAAAGTCAGGTACTTATTAAATGTTAACAGGTTGAGTGTGTTATTTAATTCAAGACATTAAATTTAATAGAGTGGAATTTCTTTGACCCGTGTTTCTGTCATGTTTATACTGTCAAAGAAAATACGCTTCTTAACTTTCTCTTTCATTATGTTAAAAGAATTTTTATTGTTTGTTATAACGTTTGACCTTAGTATATTACAAAAAAATGTCATTCTCATATTGTTAAGTATCATTGATCTACGATTATTTTCCAGTTCTCTGGTAACACCTACTGACTCTATTAAATATATAAGAATATTTATTGACTATTGGGTTCCTCGAGCATGTTGACTACGTGTTTTCACAGCGTATAAAGTTGTTGGATCTTGTTCGCACTTTAACCTTTTCATTCTTTTGGAATTCTATTACGACTACTGACGCCAACAAACTGGAACGTATCCAGCAGAAATTTGTATCCCTTTGCTATAATCGTTTTATCCCCGTGAAAATGTTAACGATTTACAGTTGTTAAAACCAAAAACCTTATATACAAGAGGAGGTATTGCATTGATGGTCTGTCCCTTGTCCAAGCTTACCGTGGTTTTAAATACTGGCCTTCCCTTCTGGAAGCTGCTGGTCTTCGAATTCCTACTCGGTATTTGAGAGACTTCTCTATGTTCAGTTACAGTCAATCAAATCAAAACAATCCACTTCCTAGATGCGCATTAGCTGCTAACGTTGTCTGCAGGGACTTTAATATATTTGAAACAAAATTCGTTTTCCTTAATCACATATTGCATTAACTGTGTTGATATCCATGTGTTAGATATTAATTACATTCAGTACAAAATTATATAAAATGTTTTCCTTTCTCTTCTCCTCTATTCACCTTGTTATAATTCTAATTATATAAATTCTCTGATTCATTACCTTGTTTGTTTGATTTTTTCTCCTTGTATCCTAATTGATTTCATTTAATTTAACCACTATTATGCAGATATAGATAGCAAGTTGTCTATGTATACTAATTTTCTCTTCATTCATATAGTATCGCGATAAACTGTTGTTATTCTCTCGTGCTTCATTTGTAGTTGGCCTTCTGGTTGCTATGCCCGTAATAAGAATTTGAATTGAATAACCCAGTTACAGCAATGCCAATAGTTGCAAGGAAACTAGGGACATCTGCGTGTCCCTGATGGTCTGGACACAGTCGGTTGATATGCATTCACTGCTTTGAAATTCCTCGAAAAGAAATTCAAGCTCTGAACAAGTAGCCCTGTCACATATTTCAAACACAATTCCTATCATTAGTGAAAGCAGCATGGAAGGAATTCTGTTCCACTTTCTTGTTTCTTCATTTGACTGCGTAAATTGCGTAAGATAAGTCAAATTATCTCAGAGTAATTTTGACGACGAATGTTAAATCAGAATAGTATTAAAGGAAGATGTAATGGCATATTTTAAAGTTAATATTCAGGTATCCTAAAAGAAACTAGATATGTATGTGAATAAATAATGAAATCGTGTATCTCCCGAATAAGAAGAAGTTTATGAACTTCTCAACTGTTTTTCGTCTGTTACTTTAAGTACACATATTTTTGTTTTATTCACATTTATTTAGGACTTATAGTCTTATCTATATTTGATTGGCATTTCAAAGCTCTAAACTATAAGATTTCACCAGAATTTTAAAGTTTATTGCAGAGTTTTGACACTAACCGCCAGGATTTAATAAAATCTATTTGTCTATTTCTAAATATGGCGCGTTGCATTCAATATTAATGTTTCTCTGGACTTTATCATCCAGAGACTAAGATCTGCCCCTTATATTGGACCCAACATAATAGGTTGTTTCACCTGAGGACGAGAGCAGATTCAACTACCGAAACGTAGTGGCTTTGTTTTTAGAATATTGAACAAAGTAAAAAAAGCAGTAATACCGAATTTAGTATCGAAATTAATACATCCCATGAAATATACGCCTACTTCTGCAAGTAAGGAAATTGTCTCCCCTAGTAAAGTTTGAAGTGAATAAGTTAATGCAGTAGAACTTTGTTCGTGACACACGCTGTCCTTAGATTAGTCGTAGCATCGGCCTTAATGACGTTAGATTTGTCGCAGATCGTCTGTATCTACAGGCAGACGCCCGAAAATATCTTTGGTACTGGCCACAAACGTTTATTTTTCATTATAATCTCCTCCATGTATATTAATTTTATCTTGACATTTGACCATAAACGATCTCTGCAGTTGACAAAACGTTGCTTAATAGCCTACGAAACAAATTTCTAGTATTACATCCACTGTTATGGAATAAAATGTTCTTGACTTTAGATGCGTGACTGGATTTTTGCCGCAGATGCATGTCTAACACATTTTTTTAGCTTCTGTAGCTGTGGTGAGATTTCGATGCATCTTCTTTAATGTTACGCGGTGTAGTCCTTGTAGTCCAGTAGAATATTGCCGACGTTTTAGATGAGTTTGTGCCTCCGTAATCAGGGCATTAATGATGGAGGGAACAAGGACGTCGGTAACTTCTAGCAGACTACACGGCGCAACATTCCAAAAGACAATTATCTTTTGTAATTGTGGTTGATGCTTCTGCCCTACGCACAGCTGTAGTTCAAATTAAACCGTTGTTAACCTACCATACCCCATGCTGCAAGCAGAGACGTGAAATTGTATTAAGTTCTGTAAATTCGGTAAAAAGTGCATGCAGTTGCTCGTTAAAACATAGCTTCATAAATTCATGTTTATAACACGCATTTCAGCTTGTATGATAATTGTCTATTAAATACCTCATTCTATTGAAAAAAGACGTTAAGAAAATATTTGCCTTTTAAGGAAGTCTAATCGTCTTCAGTATTTTCAAGAGACCGCCACTGTATCCCAGATAAAGCCAGTCCACATCTTCAAAACGTATTGTTTCAGACACATTTTAATATAATTATACCATCTTCTCCTGTATATTAAAATGTTCAAGGTTTACTAGACTTTGTATACTCGTATCACCTCTCCTATGCTTACTATATGCTCTGCCCATCTCATCCTCTTTGATTTGAAACTGAATTTAAGAAATGGGATTCAGTTGCAATTTCGTTTTCTGAATGCAAGTAAACAAACTTTGCGGTCGTTTTAACATCACGAAAATGACGTTTTGTTCCCATTTATTTATCCGAATCTTGTGTAAAACGCTACATTATTACCGCAAAGAGTGTCGAAATAAACACAAAACAATGATGGTGCAAAATCAAGAACTAAACATTATATTCCTGAAGTAGAATAATTATAATTAACGTGATAAGGAGTCATAATAGCAATAGAATTGTTGGGACAGAAAGAGAGCAAGATTTCTCTCACACATGTTGGTGTTTTGAAATAGTGAAATCTCACATCAGATGAAAACAATGGACCTTCTGCATAGTTACATACAAAGTTTTAACAGAGAAAGCCGAACTATTGACCGAAGTTCCTGGGAAACACGCTTCCGGTAGAAATAATTCTTTTCATTCCACTTTCCCTTTTCGTATCGACGTCAAAATAGCATGTCATAATTAGTCGGCGCGTTGTCATTATTAAAACAATTATCACAACTTTACTGCTTTCTCAGGAGAATCATCTTGAGCCGATGGTCACGCACGCAGTTGATGTTCTTTAGACGCACTTAGAATGGGAAATGCCGAACGAAAGACTCCAATTGTGAGGGACAGCCCTAAATGGAAAAATAATATTCGGAAATTTGATCTTAAAGAAACGACCGGGTTCGGGGGTAAGGATTCGATTGGGTCAGGATGCAGTCCAGTGGTGAGATGTTGTACACACAGTAATGAATCCTTGATTTCCGTAAAGGTGTAGCTAAGCGACTGTCAGCTTAAAAGTAGAACTATTCAGGTTATTTTTAAGATCTTATAAATCTATTGTTTTACAGGATTAATCTTATTTTTCTAGCTGATCGGAAACTGCCGTGGGTTTTATATACTGTTCTCCTGTTCCATATTTTACATTTTACAATCCTTTATTTCAACAGTTGCATGAGAAAACTTAAACCACTGTTGTCTTATAGAATGTAAATATGAATATAATCTCAGGAAAAATATTCGCAATTTTACTTGTGGATATGACAATTCTTCTGCCCTGGGTAGGTCTAGAAGTGGGGTTCTCAACCCGCGGCCCACAGTTTTGATTCGTGTGCCCCGAGCATACTTATTGTAACATTGTGTGGCTGTTTAGGATAAAAATAGTTACATGATATCAGAAAGCGCGCTTTGTTAACGTCGGTATTTGACAAAACCTATCGCTGTGAGCATCTGTTCAGTTTAATGAAGAAGTCAAATCAAGAACTAAGATACGTTTTACGAGCGAAAACTTGGATTGACGAAACGCAACGGGTCAGTATGACCTAACTCCTTGACTGTTTGATGATGATGATGAAATAGCAACAACAGAAATTAAATCTGATAATAGAAGATTAATTATTCAAAAACAGTGTGTCAAATATCTAACTAATGACGTAGTTTGTAAAGAAAATTGTTGCGTAATATGTGAACTATTTAGAGTATGTATAAGTCAACAGCTTTTTTAATAAACTGTAGCGGTGTTTGTAAGAGTTCCCGTTTATGAATTCTCGGCCAGCGAATCGCTAACTTACGGTGAACATGGCCATAGGTCTGGGACATTTTGATCTTAGAATTTTAAGCGACGCTTTAATGAGTGAAACTGCACGTACAGCCATACTTATTTTACGACATTTATTTCTTTCTCGTGACTTATTTTTATCATTACTGCCCGAAAAGTAAAAAAAAAAGTCATTTTATTTTCAGGAAATTATGACTGCTAATTTTCCAAAAGAAATATGTCAAGTAGGCTGTGAGAGTCGTAACATGTAAATCTAACTTGTAATACGCTGTTTTAAGAATCTGATATTACTGATACTGTCCGTGACTAACCCATTTGACACATATCGATGATGATGATGGTGGTGATTATGGTCATATATCTCGACATTTTTCGATTTTCTTTTAATAGGCAGTTTTACAAAATAAAGTTATTGCTTTTAAAACGATATTAGGAAGAAAAAAGTTATGAAATGAGTTATTTAATCGCACTCCAGGCCAAAATAAGGGTTTACGAGAACACAAGTAGTGGTGACAATAAAGACATTGAAGATTTCTGATTGCTGTTTGTCAAATTTTCATATACAGAGCATTTATTATTGTGGTGTTTTGAATTGTAACGTCGTGTATTCTTGTAGGTTGTTATAAAAGTTTCGGAGTAAACGTATCTAGAAACCCTAATATATAAGTTAAACATTATCCCTTAAAACTTTCAGTATTTTAAGTGCAGCTGAAACACGTAGGTATATGAAGTACCACTCGTATTGAAGTTAAAAACGGAAGGCACACATATGAATATGTTCTGCAATTCTGAGGTGATAATGATGACAGGTAACATTTAGGAAGTGAATGTGTACCAGGCTCGCAGAATAAAGTTCGTTAGACGTTATTGCATCTTATGAAAACGTTGCAAAAAGCAAAATATAACAAAGATAGTTTATTAGTTGTTTTCACATATGTGAATATTCGTTTGGAATCACATGAAGACAAAACTTAAAACATTTAATTTTATAAATATACTTATTTTAGTAAACAAAGAAGATAAATTGAGAAGTGGATTAATAATAAACAGACCTACACAATTCAGTAACAATGCAAAGTTGATAAACATTATTTATTAACGTTATTAAATACATTTGATTTATTTAAGACTAGAGAAATGCGAAATATAAAACATTACAAATAACAATTATGAACTAAAGTCATAAATTCATTAGTACATTTCAGCCATCTTAATTATTTTCTTGCGAAATTAAAGAATACTTTTGCTTTTATTTATTTTCGATAAGTTTGAAATCTTCCTTGAATGTATATAAAATGGCTAAAGTGGTTATATAATTGGGACAATCAAGTTCCAAAAGCGTTAATATTAGAAGAGTTTGGTGTTTGTAAGTTGGGTATCTTGAGACATTTACACATCAAATTCTGAAATAAATAATACGAATATTAGAAGGGCTAGTTGTTTGTTTGTTTGTTAGTGACACAGCTCGCTCACGGAATCGGTAGCGATACTTTGGGTTTAAAAGTTACGAAAATTGTGGACGGTACTCAAAATTAAGGCCAGTATGAAACAAGCCATTGCTACACGTTTATACTTACAAGATGTCAAATTTACATAAATCCATGTTACGGTTATTACCAGCCTCGTACCCTTAGAAAGATGTTTAATTTATGTATCTTCACGGTTGTCGCTACTTCACCAGAGAAAATTTTTACAGAGTGTCAAATATTCAACTAAATTCAGTTGTTGTTACGTCATCTCGTACTTTAGGATGTCGCTAACTCATTTGTTTGCCAAACCCGGAACTGAATCAACGAAACGGTGCATCTTCTCCTGAGTGATCCCTGACCGTCACCTGTGCCACCAGTCCAAATATTCTGCGAATGGAAATTTCAGGATATTATTTAGAATAATAATTGTATCATACTGTGCAAGGCAAAAGTTTCCATGTGAACTGTTTATAAATAAATGAGACTTCTGTGAATTAAATTATTTACGGCAATAAACGTCCGAAGTGACATCTTCTTTGTTGTGACATTTTGTATATTTAAATATGCATGAATTGTTCAATTCTTGAACACCTTAAACAAAGCAACTAAGTGCAACTTAGTTTTTTTCCAGAAGCTTGTAATTGCTCATTTAGTCAAGAAGTATCCTCCCGCGCCCTTTATTGAATCCGAAATTTAATTTCAAACTTTACAAGAGCCTGAGGCAGTTGAATCCAGTTAACAGTCTCGCACACTGTTTTATATAGATTTTATTATTACACTTCAAAATATGTAAGTTACCCAGTGTTTGATTTCCTTTAGATTATCCGACTTAAATTTTATATGTATTTCCTCACCTGTCTCATGCGTCCTACATGTCTTTATACACATGATTTTATTTCCTGAATAATGTCGAGCAATAGAAGTTATGAATATTTTCTCCACTTTTTCAGCATTTATATGCAGGCCTTATGATCTGTTCTAATTCAGAATGACTTTCAAAATTATCTATCCTTTTAGATATTTGTACGAATCCTTATACAGCGCAACACTGAAAGACACTGACGGGATTAGAAACCACGGTCTGAGTGTACAAACGGTCATACCTTAGACTTACGGGCATTGTTACTAGTATGAAATTTATCATTATACATTATTCCCAGTCGTCCTGTTACTTCCACCATCTTTGATAAAATACTCTCAGCACCGTGATCTCAAATATGTACTTCCCTTACGACAGAGACCAAATAAGAGGTAAAATTATAATTTTGTGCATTTTATATATCAGACGAAACGACAATGCATTCTGAACTAGTACTATCCGAGTATGGTTAGTATGATCTCAAAAACTCCGCGGATGTAACTTTGATTTATTACAGTATATAGAGTTTTAAGTCACACAAATTTTTTTCTAGAATTTATTTGTATTCATATTATAATTTTGATTCACATGAAGTTTTAACAAATACAAATCTTCGTTTAAAACTTACTCATTACTTTGCTTTAGAAATGTCCGTATCCGTGTCCGCCAGTATGTACGCTGTGGCCAGACTTCGTGACCACAGCGTTGAAGCCATTGTGTTTATCTGCGGTGTAGTCCACTGTGCGGACAGAGCCATCTGGTTCGACGAGACTGTACTGTCCCTTGACGACGTCTCCGTCGCGCTCCTCTTGTTGACTTTTGATGTCCCCAGTGTGGTAGTCGTTAACAGAGTACTTGAAACTATACTTCGGGTGATCCTACCACACAAAAGGCATTTACAGAAACTTAACAACCATTAACACGTTGAGTGTCATCACAGCGTGATACGTCTTCAGGTTGTGGCTGGAGGAGACGGTCTCTAATTGTGGAGGGTAGCTGCTAATTTACTGAAGAAGCACTCGCGGACAGTCGACATTAGGCGTCGCCCAGATTTGGACATGGGCGAGATACTTTATACATTACAGGGTTAACTAGGATGTTACGAAATAGAACATAGGTTCTCCTCAGACATGGATGGCTTTCTTGGAACAAATCAAAATTTTTAAGCTTATCATTATAACTTTTCCCCAACCTCGTGTTACTTTCTAACTTTTATGTTAAAATAATATCTTTATCATTCTATTTCTTCCTTTATTGTAAAGTGCAAATGTTCTCGCATCAGTAATTACAAAACTCTACTTAATTGTGAACTGTTAATTTCTTGAAGGAAACTTCTTGTAAACTGTTACTTTACCTGTTGATTTAGAGGACGTCTGGCTCGTTCCTATAAACTTTCCCACATGTACAGATAATGATTCATCTCGAAATAAAATAAAATCAATAAACTTACGTAATATTCGACGTCATGTTCCGTTTCGCCTCCGTGTCCGCTGTAGTCGACAACTGCGTGACCTTCAAGGCCACCTGCCCCTTCCAGCGCCAGTCCATGGCCTTCCAATGACAGTCCGTGACCTTCTATGACCCCCTCCTCGTAACCTGGATACGGGTAGGCGCAAACTGCCGCCAGACCCACCAGGAGAACGACGCAGGCTGTCTGCAAGGGCGGAAAAGCAATCAAACACGGCACCAAAACTGAAAGTTTGTCTGCTTTGATAAATGTGGAAAAACAGTTGGTAGAACTGAGGCAGGGCCATTAAGTGTCATAACGGGATGTAATGAAGGTTAATTAAAACCTGTTCAAGTTTTACGGTTAATACACAGAATTCATACCCTCTGGTTGGACACCATGATAGTTTATTTAGTGTTACATGTTAAGTGACGTTGGTCCTGGGGGTCGAACAGTTGTGTTAGCTGTATTCGCTCGGCTAATACTTTAAAAAGCGAAAAATTAAACAAGTTGTAAGTGTCGCAGTGGTACTCCATATATTAGAACACAGCGTAACCGATCAGAAAATTTTCTTTCCGCCACTTCTAATCAGTCAGGCTTTGTTAAGTGACTAGCTGAAGCTCTCTCTCTCCTCGAATAAGACGTAAGATTTTCTTTTATTTTTCGAAGTGTTAGCTGCGCTAATACAATTAACATGGACGCTTAACACCTGGGTTGATGCAGTTCCAAACAGGGATCACAAATTAGAAGAGAGAGAACTTCGTTCACCAGCACCTATCGGAAAAACCTGATTGTCCCATAGTTGGACAAGAAATCATTTATCTTATAAGGAACTCAATGCTTCATTACCGTGTTCACAAAATCCCTTAACTGGATACTGTTTTGAGCCACATAGTTCCTGTCCACATAAATACATTTTAATATTATCCTCCTATCAATTCTCCGTTTCAGAAGTGGTCTCTTTCCATCAGATTCTCTGACTAAACTGTTCTGTGCATTTTCAATCTGTCGAATGCTGCAAGTCCCGCCAGTTTCATCCACATTTGCAGGATTTTTCCCCGAAACGAGTGATTATAATACACCGTAGTTTTCATGCCATTTGTTCATCTTTAATTATATTTCGATATTTTACAATATAATTTTTATCGTGGAAGAGTACATTTCTTCATCTGAAAGCCCAAAAAGGGCAGACGAGCGCTTCAAGTAAAGTTCGTCGTCAAAGTCGGAAAGGCACACAATTTCAAAACTTGTTAAGAAATTTGGCAGGATTAAATAAGTTTTGGACGATTACTCTCGAAGTGGCAGGTCTTTAACAACAATATTTGTAAACTTTGTAATATAAATTGCTTGAGATGCTGATTTGAATAAGATTTTTATGCCTAATCATTTAAATGAAAAAGCATTAAAATCGGTAAATTGGACAATTGGACCATTCTGTATGTGATCATCGCATTACTGTTTGTTGAAGACTAAATTAACCCGTCTCCTCATTATATAATTTTGTCTATTCCCCGTCAATTATTCGCTCTTATTATACTCAGCACTTCCGTTGGCATGATAAAACCGAGTTTTACGCCAATACGAAACAACAGAATAAGTTCTACGCTTTAGATATGAAGCCGAAAGATAAAAGAAAGCGACTAAAGGGAATGATGGGTAGCATTCCCAGCGCAAACAGAAGGGATCGTTTTTGGAAGATTTGTGCACACCGTGGCATGATTTAATTTGTTTTCACATATAAAAATCTGTATGCAGCTATTTGTTTAAATTTTATAAACATATCTTATAAAATCTGGGAGTACAAAATTCCTTTATGCTTTGTCAACAACATAACGATAATTTCCATTATTTAACTTGTACTGCTACTTGTTTTTGGGATGCCGGTGTGCAGAAATGTCATTAAAATACGAAATTAGATAAATTACATAAATTTATTTGATACCACAGACCAGTAAAATATATTGAAACTAATTGTCGAAATTATTCACTTTATAAGCTTTGGAGATACGAATCGATATGAAGTTGTGTATCGATTCTGAGTCCATAAATAGTTTTATCTGAGATTTTTAATTACTAACATCAAAATTAAAGCCAGACTTATATAATATTATTGCCCTTACTTGGATTATATATTTTTTACTAAAATATATATAACATTGCACGCTGTACTATTAATTAAAACTCTTAGTTTAAAATAATTCACTCCTAACCAGTGCTTACTACGCTTATTTGCATTACACAACTGTCACGTTTAACATACAATTCTGTATTTTTAATTAACAAGTGAATCGTCTATATTTTTACACTCCTTTAACGAACGAAATTATTTTTTCTTTCTTTTAGAATAGAATCTAAATTTTGTTCTTTCGACGTTATGCGATATACAAATATTCTTAACCATGGATGTTAACTATAATTCTGACAATTTAAAAATCTCTGTAAGAGGACTTACCTTCAGATGAGTCATTTCTTGATTCGTAAAGTGTCCTGCTTCGATATCAGAAATAAAAGCAAGCGAACTGATATTTCGGTCCGTTCTACTTTCTTTATATATACTAGGCCGAGTAATATGGACAAGGAAGGGGGGGAGGGTCTCTGATGTTCTGTTGGTCTTCTTCTCGCCGTTTCCAACGGAAGCGTATCAATTGTTAGTGAGAGTGGATTCTTTGTGTTAGAAAGTGGCCATAATATGTGTTTTGTCACGTTTCAGGAAAGAACAGCCAGAAATATTACAATAATATTACAAAATATTATTTAAACACAAATTATCATTACAAAACATATATCCAATGCGTTCATTACAAAAACTTTGACGATTTATTTCAGATTGATTGTGTGTTCTTATTATTCCAGTATGATATATTGGTAAAAGTACGAACTTGGGGCTTTACGTTTTGAGAATAATACGAGCCAGTTTATATCTGCATTCAACCATTAATCTGTAAAAATATCATAATTTAAATCTATTTGTTGGTACCAAAATAAAATTAATTTTGTTTCCTATTTTATTCGTTGTCATGGAAATATAATGCGGCATGAAGCTGTTTGTTAAAAAGGTTCGATAAAAATTCGCAACAACGATTTCGACGAGAGCCTATTCAACGGGAAACTTTATCTCGCAAGGCAATTAGTCCATAGATAAAACAATGGCGTGGAGAATGGTCTGTGACAAATAAGAAACCACCTGGCCGTCCTCGGTCTGTTCTTAAGCCTAAGAACATTCCTTGAATGTTGGAATCTTTGCAACACATCCATTTTATATCTTTAGGAATGTCTGACAGAAGTGTAACTTGAACTTGCAACATTACAAGTGTCAGATTGTGCAACAGCTCAATGCAGGTGACAAGGAAATTAGTTTACAATGTTGTCATCAACACATGGAATTTTTAACTGGCAATCCAAACCTACTTCTGTTAATGACTGATGAGGAACATTTAAACTTCAATGGAACTGTTAATCAACAAAATTTTAGACACTGCTGTGCTCATAACCCTCATGGACTTCATTACTTCACTACTTAAAAGTGGCAATGTTATGTAGGATATCAGCTGTAGGAATCATTGGATCTTATATCTTTAAAAATCATTATGGATAAACTGTAACATTTACGCTACAAAAACATTTATTACACCACGCTTAGAAATGTTACAAGGGCATGAACATGTGTAGTTTCAGCAAGTTGGTGTTACCGCTCACACAGCAAGAATTTCAATGGCTGTACTTTGTTTATTGTTTCCGCAACGACTGATTTATCGTTATGGTGATGTGCTCTGGCCTTCTCGCTCGTCAGACCTCTCTATTTTTTTCTCCTTTGGCGATACGAAAGAGGCAATGTGCTCGGCAGCCCACCAGAGAACTTGAATGAGCTTAAAACAATAATCCGAGATGAAATGGATAACATACGATTTAGAAAGTGTCAAGTAGCTTCTCCGTGTACACTAACATATTCAACGTAATGGTTCTCACTCAAGACTTAATTTTCTAAAAGTGAAACAGTGAAATAAAATGTCATTAACATATGAGAAAGGAATGTTGTTGTTTTGTTAAATAATGTAATTTGTTCGTTTTAAAAAAAACGTTGTCACTTTGAAATAGATTAATTATTTCTGCCGTAAATTGTATTATTCATTTAGGTCTATATTAACTAAAAATTCATAACAACGATTATTCAAATTACATGTAACAGACTAATTAGGATATTTAAGGGTGGATGTTGTATTATTTGGTGAAGCTTAATAATTATGAAGGTACTCATTAAGAATCAATTGAATAAAAATTTTCTTGGATATTATCCATCGTCTAGTAAATATAAAACGTAAAACGACGTTTCGGAGATGGGACTCTATCTCCGAAACGTTTAAGAAGTTTTCTTCAGCATTTTCTTGGAATCTCCCTCATTAATTTAAATATTCCTGGCTCTTTTCTCTCGAAAATCCTTAGCCTCTACTCTTCCCTTAATATGGCACATTTTTTCACTCATACAAAGTAAAAACTAAAATTAATTTATTTGTTTA
>NW_019059737.1:54950-101034 GCF_000696155.1 Zootermopsis nevadensis
TGTGATGATGGATGTCTTGTTGGTTGCTGTGCCGAGTAATCTTGTAGAAGTTTACCGGATTTTCAGAGTTACTTGCTGCCCTCAGCATTAGTGTGATTGCCCATGATGGTTATTTACTGCCCTGATGATTGAGGCAGCAAATACCACTGAAATGCCAGTAAACTTTTATCTTATTACAAGGCGATACAATCCTGAAGTCATAATATTATTTTAATATTTCCTTTCGCAGGTAGCAGGCAGTGAGACAGAAGATTCTTATCTGAATGAATCGTTCCCCGAATTTTATGTCAGCTTCTTCTTAAACGTAAATTTATTTGTATTATACTGTCCTACAGTAATACTAGACATAAATTATATTATTATTAATGTTTTTCGTATTGTTATAAATAATTGGATTGTTTTCGTATTTGCTACGTCCTAAGTTATTTGATATTGCTAAGAATACTTTGACGGATGAAAGAGATTTAGGAGGAACTGTTTGTAGCCCATCTTAACTGCCGAATTTATTATGTCGAATTGGTCAGCTGTACTTTCTTTCGCTAATTCCGCTGAGTCATATTCATCAGTGAGCTCCCTCACTGAGGCACAAATTATACGACCGCAAAGAGCTGTTATTTTAATGAAACAGTTTAATTGAATCTCGTCTTCAACCTCACGTGTAAGAAATGATTTATGTGAAGTAAAGAATAACATTCTTTGCCATATCAGTGTAGCAGTGAACAATGAGAAAAAAATAACATCTCACACATCACATTTGTTCTTTCGCTTGTGTGGGGGATTCAGTTCGTTGGTTTAGCACTTCACGAGCAAAAGCTAACACTACATTGTTTTCGTTCGAGGCACATGTGATTTTATCTTCAGGTTTAGCTACTCATTACGTTAGGTTTCTTTATCTAAACACTTGAAATACGCAAGTGAAAATTTAGTTGCTAACGTCCTTTGCGGATATAAAATAGTCTCGAAGCTGCGTGCTCAGTTCCTTCGCTGTCTTCACTTCCATCCTCAACGTGCTTGGCCAGGAAGTAACGATACTGACCCGGCGCAATTTGAAGTAGTTCTCAACATCACATGAACACTAGATCATGGCTTACAGGATCGTTTGCGTGAAACATGCAACAGAAGTTGAAATTTGAGGTTAGAGTGATGGGGTATAAGAGTGCTGATCGCAACACGAACGATGGTGGCTGTTTTGAACGTTTCTATGAATCTATTATCACGTGATCTCGTGATCCAATCAGCTTCAGTCACTTCCTGTACGTCTCCTCGGGTAGTAGTGTTGTTTGTTGTTTTGTGTTTACTTAAGGAAAACTCAGTGGAATTAGGCATTAAATACGGCGATTTAACTCGTGAAGATTAACTTCGCATGCACCAGATTCGACACAGGCAGGACAGAAAGCTGGTATAGTGTACGATACAAGCATTGAAATTGTGCGAAAAACTAATAAGAGAAAAAATACTAATTTATAGCAAAAAATTAAGGATAAATATTCCATACAGCCATCTCACCATCACTTTGCAGTTACTCTGTGTTAATAATACGGACTATGTCTAATCCTATCGAACCTAACCTAACCTCATTTATCCTAACTTAACTTAAACTGATCATTGTTTCGAACAGAAAATGTTACTAAGAACAGGCCCAGACTTGTTAAGCCTGCTTTAAAACCATTGTCGGCATTGTATGCAATGCGTAAGAAAACTCTGAAACATAAAATTTCCATACTTACCTTTCGGTTTTTTGGCATTATTCCAAGGAATTTTGTACAGTACCGGATTTGGTACCTTCTCTGACACATATAAAACATGTTACATTATTTAAGAAATATTTCACATTCTGTCCATATGGTTCTATTCCATTACACTCACTTTTATTTGACTTCCAATGAGAGGTCTTCAGACTTTGGTCGGGGATTTCAATGTAAATGGGATAAATGGAAAGTTGACGGAGAATAAAGAAACACCTGTCTCACCTTTCCGATTTCTGTTCCTTATTCAGCCTATAAGTTTGGCTCGCATGAGGTGTAATATTACCAACTACACGTCAGAGCGAGCCGCAGGGCCTGAAATTCCATGGTGTTCTAGTCTGACGCAGATTGGACTTCCATACACTTTGTCGGCCTAGTACTGACAGCTGTCCTCTAAACCAGTGGTATTCAAAAAGGCGATTAAATCCACGATAATGACCCACGTTTTAAATACAAGGTGTACACATGAAATGTGCACCATTTTAGTGCAAAATTTGTCATAAACCGAAGGGCAGAAGAATTAAACCAAATCACATTTGAGTTGATATTCCGATAAAGTTTATAATTAATGCGACTCAAGTTTCCACCTGAAGCGCTACACTCACAGTCGTTAAAATGACGTCGTAAGTAGAATAACTCATGTATGTTTTTGAATAAGAGGGCCCTGACGAAATATTGTTCCGACACAGAGCGCACCCATATTTTGACAACGAAGTGACGGACTTCATAAATCACACTTTTACAGAGTAACGAATTAACAGGGCTTATCACCTGACCGCCTTGTTCGCCTGACCTTATTTCCCTGATTTTTCTTTTGGGGGTACATCAAAAATGCTCTATGTACGTGCCACCATTAAACGTGTGTAAAATATAGGTCACAAAACGTAATTGTCACTCCCTCAGACGTGTTTAGTTTCTGTTAATATGCGTTTTAGTTCATGAACAGTATTACAATAAAATGGTACACATTTCACATGTACGTTCTTTGTTTCATGACGCGAAGTTGGTATAGTCAACTATGAAAATGCGCAAATAACACGTTTTTACATTGCCTTGAGATACTCATGCTTTACTTCACAGGCACCCCAAAAGGGGTATGTGACCCCAGGGCGAGGCAGTCCATGCGGGGTCCCTCCTTTAAATGTGTAGGCGAACAAGGTACTTGCTTCTTCCGTCATCATCGCCCTGAAGTCCCGAAACATCGTGTGTATCATTTATGTCTCTGATAGAAGGCAGTTCCAAACATAATACAGGCGTGATGTATCAATCATTGTCACATAAGCTTAGAGAACTGTGTGTAAATATTATTGCAATTAACAAAATGCAGTAGCGTTCATTAATATTTAGAAACGAAACGTGAACTGTCCCGCCCTTTGGAACTTTCTATGCGTCTCTCGTTTTGTTTGGAGACTGTGGCCTTTTGGCTGTGGTAACCTTGGAAACATTACCACTTGATACAAGAAAAAACACACTCGACCAGCGACTGGTTGGTTTACGTAGGATTTCACAAACTAACAAGGAACTATGAGCTTGACTTATTTTTACTAAAGGATCATTAGGAAATTTTTTCTTCCGAGTTTAGTTTATTACAGTAGTCAATTTAATTTGACTTCGTTTTCAGTAAGTTGATACTGAGAACCATAAAGAAAGGTTTGATCCTTGAAGTCAGTCACACGTGTTACTAACATTCAGCTCATTCTTGTAACTTTATTTCTACAGTTGTACTTATCAAAGGTGATTGGTTTTAAATGGTTATGGCAGGTAATTGAGAATAACCAGTTAAATAACTCCATGGCACATTTTCCTGAGAAATTTATAGTTATCAAGAAGCTGAACATATTCTCCACCTTTTATATAACTTACTTGACAACGTCATGTCCTGATTCTTTAATTTTATTCGAATTAATTATGTTACACTTCGTGTTGACACTAAGCACATGTCAAGTATTAACTACGAAACAGCAAAAAACTACTGAAACAAGATCTGAAGTTTGTACCTTCGTAGGAAGTTAGACGTATCCATTATGCATTGAACCGATTCATTGAATGAAATGTAGCATTAGTTTTGTTAAGACCGATGAGTCCGTTATCAATAATTTTTTTTTAATTTCTTTCCCATTTGAAACGCGAATTTGGTTCGGAAACAAAGTTTTAGTTACTCATAAGTTTTATGTGGATAAACATTTGACCCGCTTGAAGACGTGTTTTTTTATAACAAATAATACATATATGAAACTATATGTTTCCATATATAATCAAGGCCGTGGTTTAGACAACACGGAGTTTTCCTCCGGGGGCTTCCCCGGTTTCTCCGTGGCATCCCAACAATTACTCCATTCACACACAGAAGAAGGCAATGGCAAACCACTTCTGGATCATCTGCCAAGAACGTATATGAAAAGGTCCCAGTCCGAGAAAAGGATGGAAGGATCCTGGTCATATGGACCTGTCCTCAGACAGAACACTAAAAATAAAAATAATTTAGCGTTTTACAATTTTAACTTTTCGTGCAGAATAGTGAAACTTCGAGATGCCATCTTAGGAAAATATGTCGCGAGAATGGTGAAGGGCGTGGTTGAAAATACTGGGGGTCAATGATATTAGCGGCGGTGAACCTTTGGCTTCTCTTACGACAGAGTGAATTATGTGTTTACCATCCGGTGCCTCATGAAATTCTTCCAGATGCTATGTTAATACAGTAGTAAATGTCTAGTAGACACTATTTCTTTGGTGCAAGATTTAAGATTGGTCAGAGCTGGTGCCGCGATAGTGTATTTAGATATGGAACAGTCTTTTATTTCGTATATTAGGTCTTACCAATAGTCATGAGCACATTTATTGTTTATTGAAACAAATGTAGGCAAGTATGAAGTAAGTACATGAAGAAATGGTAAGTGGGCGTGCCTACGACTTTCCTACACAGTCTGCTAAACATTGCACGCATCTTTGCTAGCACTGAACGAGATCAAAGAACTTGCTTTATAAATCTATTCCAGAACCTCGCGGTTTCCTGTACTGCGTCATCCTTTTCCGTAGTGATTACAGTTGGGGGCAAACTGATGATTACGTCAACTTTCTACTCGTTGCGTTCATTTGTGACGTTTTTCTGTTGTCTTTTCTGTTTCGTGCATGAGCCGGGATAGCTCAGTCAGTATAGTGACCAGCTACGGGCTGGACGACCGGGGTTCGATCCCCGACGGGGGCAGAGGATTTTTCCTCTAGCCTCTGCTTCCAGACCGGCTCTGGGGTCCCCCCAGCCTCTTATCCAATGAGTATAATCAGTGTGTCCGTATCTAATAAGCAGAAATTAGTGAGAATTTTCCGGTTTGCCGTTTCGTATCTAACGAAGCTAGACAATTGAGGTTCTACCGTAAAGTATTGGTTTACTCATCGGTGACTTCAAATCAGATTCGTGATAAACTAAGTGACACTGAAGTAGGTTTCTTTTTTTGAAAATTCTGGTTTTACGCTACTAATCATCACTCCATTAGTCCATACTCATCTATCACCACCCTATGAGACGTGCGATAGCCCTGATTAAGCAGCACAGCGTTCATTGCGTGTCATTCGTAAAATATTGCCTACACATTAGATTTCGGTGAGGAAAATTTCGAGGAATGAAGACTATCACTTCAGGCTTGAAGATAGAGACAACTTGTTTCTCCGAAACGTTGGCATCTGGATGTATTATTTGAATGGTTTATAAATTATATTGTGTTATATATTCCTAATACACAATAATAAATATGATATTAAAAATAAATTAATATAAATATATAATTTTCTTATAACAAATGTAACTGCAGTGTTAAAAGTATATATTATTACAGCATCTTGCAATGAATCGAATAAAAAATAACAGCTTTTAGGCTGAAGAGATTGCGATAATTTATTTGTAATTTTTATCATAAATTACGTAGAATAAGACATTTCATGACATACTGAAGTATGGCTTAAGGAGGAAAAGTCTGGCAAATGTTTCAGTTTAAAATATCCATATTGTATGGAAGTATATTAAAATAAATTTAAATTTTAAATAAAAGCTACTCTTCGCTCATACTTTACGAATGTTTTAAATATAGCGGAACCCGGGGTACACATTTTAATGTAAGAAACGCGAGTACACGGAGGACATTTTAAAAATAAAATGAGGGGATTTCAATGTTTGGTTTGCTTCAACACATGGTAAAGCAACAGGCAAAGTTTTCAGTAAGCAGATTTTTTATAACTGAAATTAAATACGTTTTGTTGGTAGGATTAACGGATAATTAATAATAGGCACTGACTGTTGAGAGTAAGGTTTTTAAAAATGAACAAATGAACTACATTCGGCTTTAGGTTTGCGTTCCGCCGGGCAGTAAGTGGTTTTATGGCTCATCGACTCTTTGATTTATTCGTGTCTGCCATCTGTAAAACTTCAAAATATACAAGGCGTGTGTCACAATATAAACCTAAAATGTGGTAAAATTATAATTTCTTTCCACAGGAAATACGGATTTTTATAGAATTCCTTTTAGAAGTTTTTATAGAAACCTTGTAATGAATAATTATAGTTAGCAGTGATGAAATTTTCCTTTTAAAGTGCCTTTCACTTCTTTATTACCTTCGAAACTTGTTTTAGACCTTATAGGAAATTGGAAGTCTTTTTTTTATTTTAGTTTTTCAAAACGGCTTGACGCTGGAAGATGTGAAGAAACAAAAGTTAAACAACGTGAAATTGTTAACTTATTTCTGCGTAAGGCAAACTTTTACTGTCACTTTGTACATTTACATACTGGGTTTTCGGATCACTGACGAATTATCTGACATTGCGATTTCATATAAATATCGTGATTATTACGGTTATCATATCAAAGAAAATAATATAGGCTAGGCATGTAGCGCGCATATATGAGGTTGAGAACTACATAGATCATTGTATTCTTAAAACCCGGAAAAAAGAGTGCTTTCGGGACTTCCATTCGTAGCTGCAAAGGTGATACTAAAATTGATCTTAAATAGTGTATGATACTGAAGACTGGATTCATGTTGCTCAAGATATAAGGAAACGGGTTATTGTGGATACAGTGAGAAAACTTTTGGATCTATAGAAGACTGTATTCTGAGTTAGTTGAGTAAGTGTTAGCCTTTGAAGAGTAAATCTCCTTCATTGAGTTAGCATGAAGATAACAAAAAATACTCCACAAAGTGAATAATGGCAAACAAATAATTTATTACTTGAATATTCCTGAATAAGTTGAGAGACAGTGCTAATTTTTATAAATATAGTTCTGATTATTTGTTAGAAAATAAAATTTTGAATTTGGTTTGTCTTTTACTGCAACATATGGCGTCTCCAATACTTGTCCTCTTGGCACGGAGTTATAGGAATGTGGGTAAGTAATTTTCGCCTGTGATCTACTGCCCACAGTACCAGCAGATCCAAACCGCTTCTTGGTAGTCTGCATTGTGGCCCTGTTAACACAAGATTAAACCGTATTAAAATTGCCGTAAATAACAATAAAAATATACTAGAATGTACACAGTGAGGTGAGTATCCAAAACTTAGACAGGCACCTTTATAGATAAATACAATGTGCATATAGTTCAACAAGCATATAAAACCATAGGCATACCATTAATTTCGAAGGCACCACGTATGGTTACAATAGAGGTAAAAAATTTCGTCTTTACTGAATTTATAGGTAAATTTTAATGGATTTCTACTTTGTCCAATAAATACAGTTTCTGGCCACCACTGTTGTAAAACTATAAAGTGCAATGTGGGATTAAGAATTTCTTGACGTGGCTTCGAAGTTCACGCTTTGTTTGTTTGTTGTCCGGTGTTGCAGTCGTTATAAAGAAAATGCCATCTCCTGAGCAAAGCGTGCAGATTATTTTGTCGTAGGCGGAAACAAAGTCATTTTGCTATGCAAAGGAACTATCGAAGAATTTACGGACGCGTTGCGCCAGATACAAAAGAAAACCATCAAGATCAGTTTTGACAAGATTTTGGCGACAGGGAATGTTGACAAACAATATGGAAGTGCACGTGAGTGCGTCCGACGAGAAAGTCGAACTAGTCCACCATGCGTTCCAGAGAAGCTCGTCTAAATCCATCCGCCAAGCGTCCAAGGAAGTCCAGGTACCAAGTACGACGTTGTACAGAGTTTTGTGCAATAGGCTACAACTGTTTGGTTACAACGTGCAGATTGTCCAGGAACTGAAACCAGATGATATGCTACATCGACGGAACTTTACTACTGATATATCGATATGAGTCCTGGCTTCCTTCCAATGAGGCTACGATTTACATGTCAGGAGAACCCAGTCAGCCAAACGCATGCATATTGGGTTTGAAAAATCCTAATGTCTACCGAGAGTTGTTACGAGGTAGTCCTACAGACAAGGTTTGGTGTGGTGTAATAAACGACCATTTGTCTTCGCTGAGGCCTGCAATAATCGGCGACGTTATTCTGTAAACCTCAAACAATTCGTGTTCAGCAAGAATCGGACTCAGAGCAGAATGTCATGACCGCTATTGCGTTCGCCGAGTGTTTAATGTCACTCCTGTGGATTTCTTTTTATGGGTATACCTCAAGGAGCTATTGCATGCCAGCCATGTCCGTGACCTCCAGCGTTACGAACCCGTATCAGTGATGTGATTGCCACAGTCACTCGGGATGTGTTTGTTAAAACATTACAATAAATGGAGTACAAACTTTGCATCTATTAAACTGTTTCGCCTGTCTTTGTCTTAAACAAAAATATATCTTTTTAGTTTTTTTTTCTAATGTCATAAAATTTTGGTTTTTCAACTGCTGTAATTTGCTTTGATCTGAAATGATGGTAGATTGGTAGGGAAATTTTGTTTTACAAACGTAATGAAGATAAAAGTACACGAGTAATTGTTATTAACCCCTCTTGTTAAAAAGAGGGGCTTCACCCTTCCACTGAGGGTCTCCGATCTTCAACAGATTGTAACACTCACAAGAGTATATATACAAACTGCCCTGAAAAATACGGTCGTTCATTCAATTGGGCGATTTCACTTTGAGAGCTGGCGAGAAGGAACTCACATTAGCCATTATTTAACAGAATATATTTATTTTCATTATTTTTAATTGGGAATAGCATACTCTTAAAAAGTACTTCTTTTAAAATTATTGTTGTCTGCAGGCTAAAATCTGTTATAGTACAGTTGGTTAAAAAGTTATGCGATAACTCTTTATGTATCGTCACAAGGCCATTTCTTAAACGTTTTGTGATCATGAGCGATATTTCAGTTTGTCGAGTAGAACATCAAACAACGAACTAGCTGTGGCTTGGAGAGCGGGTATCTATTCCAGGCAAAGGCAGAAATCATTCTCTTAGCCACCGTATCCAGGCCAGCTTTAGAGTTCACCCGTTATCCCATACATGGGTTTGTGTGCTGTTTTCTCGGGGTAAAGCAACCCGAGCGTGAAACAACTCGTTTCCATATACGTTTTAAGGTTAAGAATACGCAGACCTATACCGTCACTCCGCTATAAGACTGTACTTAATTAAAAAACTTACAACCTTAGCTTTGTATCTTATATGAGTCTATTTATAGAGAAATTGCCTGTATTATTGAGTTTTAAAATCTGTACTGAAGTTACGATAGAGGTTCAAAAATATGTGACTAATGTTGGCTTTGTAATTCACGTGTAGAACTTTCATTGTGAAGAAAAATTTGCTACAGATCTGTCTTCGTATCAGAATCCGTAGTGGAAATAATTTGCGTAAGGGTCACGTTGCATGTGGAAGTAATGTTACACAGTTACATTCGTCGCTTTCTAAACAGTCATCTGGAACATTTCCCGAACTCTCCTCGTCATGAACGTTCCAAATAACAGCTTTTGTATCTCTTGATCAAAAGAAACTTATTTTCTTGATATGTATTTAATATGTCTATCCTATGTAAACATCATGTTCTGGATCTCAATTTTCTTTTTAGGTTGAGTCAGCAAATAACAAAGCAACTTATATCAGTAAATTTGCTCAATATTTGTTACTTTTATATAATACTAATTAGCCATCATATAAAAATGGCAACAACAATGTTACAAAGTTATTGACACAAACATTTGTTGTTTGTTCTTTTGAACCTAGGTGGGGAGCTTATCCACGTTTGGCCCTTGTAAATTGTGTTTAATTAATTTCAGACTGTCTGTATGCGTGCGGTTAAAGTGAATATCGCTTCTTGATGATGTTATTTGTGTTCGAATTTTGGTGAATCCATCTTGTCTCCGACCGCTTATCCATCAAGTTGCTTAGTCACTTAATCTATTGTCGCATTTTGGCTGTATGTAAGGAAACACTGATAATAATATGGGGTATTAGGCGATAATATATTTATTTTGTACCATCTGGTCGGAGCCGAGCCCTGGTAACATTATGAACAAGTTGCCTCTGATAGGGACCTGTTCCTTGTTTCCTAGGCAAATGATTCATAAGTGGTTTGCCGTTGCCTTCTTCTGTGTGCTTAGGCGATAATATACAGAAATCTTAGGTAAAGATGTTTAAAGAGAGGGAATTAGATTTAACTAGCCTGGGATCGTATCACATGATAGATTTTTGTATTACTCGTCTTAAATCTTCGCGTTGTGCTACTGGAGAGGAGAATTAAGTTGAAGATTTCTGTCTTCTAGGTTGTTGCGCTGTGTAGTCTAGTCGATGATAACCAACGTTTCAGAGGTCATACTGCCTCCGTCATCAGGACGATGAATTCATCACCCTGATGATGGAGGCAGTATGGCCTCTGAAACATTGGTTATCATCGACCATACTACACAGCGCAACAACCTAGAAGACAGAAATCTTCATACTCACCGCTGTGAAAACCTCAAATCTTACGAGAATTAAGTTGTTAGTGATATGATAATAGGCTGTACGGAAAAAATATTACTGTCTGAACATAGGCTATATTGGATAATTTAGACTAAATTTCGTGCAAGCCGATTAACTAGTAAGTGCGTTATTCCAGTGTTCATAAGTTTCTAGGTTCTATCCTAATCATTTATTGCCTAGTGGTACATATGTGTACCACCTTCTTCAACAGTCGGTAACTTTTCACTTCATATTAACGAGTTGCATGTTTCTATGATTATTTCCTTAAACAATATTAATCAATTAGGCTTTGTAACGGAGAAGTGTTGTGTTATCTTTCAGGTATGGTCTGAATTCTTACATTTTTATTTAGACGAACTTCAGCTTCAAGGGGTTAAGAAAAATCCACCCATGTCGCTCTAAAACGGAAGTAAAACCAACTAGTGGAATTCTGTGTATGTTAAATGTATCCCGGAGTAATAAGCAAATGCACAACATAAAACTAGTTTCTTGTATCACGAACCATACATTGCCACAAGCCTTCGGGGAATCAAAGACTGTGGCGTTAATTAAAGCTGAAACAAATGTAGATTCGAGATATTAAATTTTAGACGTTTCGAAAGTTATTTAAGAATATGTACAAATTGCATAGGTTAATTAAGACAGAATGAGGACTGGCATTGATGGTGGTTGCCCATTTAAGATTAGGCCTAATTATTTCTCATTGGTTTGGATGAGCTGACCAGAATTAACAGTTCTAAGATAGCTGCCTTGTGAGTTGTAGGGCCGCGCAGTCTACACGGCGCTACAACCCAGAAGACATCCATCTCCGTATTCACCGTCGTGAAAACCTCAAATCCTACCACGAAAATTCTGCCAGTATTTCCATTGTGCTGGACAATATTTGAACCAGATACCTCTCAAAAACAAGTGAGACGTGTATGAGCTTCCTTGCAAACTCTGTCTTCAATCAGACACTCATACCAACCTGTAACCCATACTGTCGGCAATGTAGCGCACTATCCTCACGTTACCATCCGGCTCAATTACACCATAGCTTCCGGTCACTGTACCATTGGGGTGGCGCTCTTCCTGACGGAACTGTGTGTTTCCGCTGGCAGGGTCTTCCACGTCATACCCAAAAGCGTACGTGCCAGGTCCCTAAGAGAAAAATTGAGAATCAGAATGCTTCGTTGTTTTGTATTTGTACGTCATGGTATTACAAACTGTAGAGTGGATTACATAAACCTACGAGTGATAACTGACAGAATACATTACGAGAAGCTTTGTGTTGTATTGATAGTGCGGTTTACCACGTGAAGGCAGCCAGAAGACAGTCCAAACAATTTTTAAAACATTCAATCTGAACTTCAAAGTAAACTAAACACGTTTCTTTGAGATTTCAGGTCGTATATCTTCACAACGCGTCTCCATTACAGAGATCAAGTTGTTAATGTGTTGTATGGATATAATCCCTATTTACAGTGTGAATCATACGAAGCACATAAATACAGAGGTTCTTAAATATTCTAGCAGGGAGTATATACAGTGACCAACCAAAACATTATAAAATCTCACTATTAATACAAATTTTAATTTAATATCCAGCAATATTGATTATATATTAGCTTCTTAACTAACGATGTGGTTGACTATAAAATCGTATTCTTGCACATATCAGCTTGTGACTTTCCACCACAGAATTTTGCCTCTTGTTTTTTGGGTTCCAAAAACTTAGTTTCTGGCCCTAAAGGAAGGACATAGGTTATATTTGAAAATTGAACTGCTGAGGAGAATGTTTAGACCTAAAAGAACGGAAGTAATACTGCGTTGCTCAAAAGCTGATCTATGAGAAGATTTACAGTTTAAAATCTTCAAAAAATACTCAGGATATTTAATAAATGAAGATAGGCAGAACACGTAGCAGGAATTGATCAGATGAGAAACGCGCACATAATTTTAGTATTAGAAACCGAACTTAAGAGGAGACACGGGAAGGTAAGAATAAGAATAAAATAGGATATGAACGTGGGTAAAAGATTACATTAAAATGTAACTAAAAATAAGTTGACAGTTTCGACTGAATTTATTTCGCTCAGGGTAAATATTTGGTTCTTTTGAACACTATAATAGACTTTGTGTCCCATAAAAAGCGTGAAATGTTTTGAGTGACTATTACCTTTTCAAGTTTCATGGATCCAACGTTCAGTGAAGGGGTTTCTCTAATGCCGATGACTTTTTCCACAGCTACGTATTTTTGTGGAGTCTTGAATTTTTAATCATTCGTCAAGAATTATTTCTAATCAGCTGTAAAGAGTTGGTTACTGAATATGATTATTGATACCAACCAAAGTCATTGTTAAACATATAATATCTTTATAATTTTGTTTAAAAGTGGAAGTCACACCAAATTCAATTAAATTTTATTTTTTACAAAGCCCTTACTTGGTGATTCGTTTCATGATAACTCTCCCATTCCGCTTCAGAAAGTCTGCCGATAGATGGCGCACTCTCAGTAGTTGCCAACACCAACAGCACTGCTGACATCTGGTAGAGAAATCATAAACATCCAAGTTTAACTCAACACGAATGGCTTATAATGTTGAAGATATTACCAGAACTAATTCAATTTTATTTTTGGTTTATTTATATTTTTGTGTAAAGTATCAAATAACAGGAATATTAATGAAGTTGAATATTTATGTAAAGAAACTATTATGATCTGATTTGCGTAGAGGTACTCTGGAATACAACGTAAAACCTCAATCAGAACAGCTGGACTCAGGGCAAAATTTGAACCAGAGTCCTGTCGAATACGAAGCAGGAGAGCCCTAGTATTTTAAAACCAACAATAAATTCGATGAATTACGTTGGCTTTCTGTTTAGTTTCATAAAATTCATTTTGATAGTGTATGAAATGTGGTCTCCATGTCAACAAATTCGAGTATGCTAAATACTGACGGTTTTAGTTAACTGTGAAACTGTGTAACAGATGACATCCACGAGCACTTACATTCCTTCTACTAATAAAAGAAACTGTAAGTTTCTATGCGTCACACAGCTACAGCGTCCGACTTAAAGAACACAACACATTTTCAACTTTTGCGCACTCAAGGTCATGCGACTTCTTACAGTGATAACGCTGTATCAGTTAGTGTCGAATTTAATTATGTTAATCAACTTCTTTAGGTTATACCCGAAACTAGTGGATCGGAAATTTAGTGTATATAGCGTGTAAGTTTTGGAATATGTCAGTCATAATTTCACATCAAAATTAATTAAAATTGCCAGGTACAGCACATACAAAAGTTACTGTGAAAGACAAATGGTTTCGTGTGATTTGAGGTATTCACAGCGGTGAGTATGAAGATTTCTGTCTTCTGGGTTGTTGCGCCGTGTAGTGTGGTAGATGTTAACCAACGTTTCAGAGGTCATACTGCCTCCGTCATCAGGGCGATGATCTTCACAAATAGTTTCACTGACATAAAAACAGCAGTCATTACTTGAAAAGGCTTTTATTCTTTATGTACAGGAGCTTATGAAAAGAAATAAGAAGGATGATTGTATTAATATAATTTTCTGGGCCACTGCACTCAGAAAAGAAACATTATCCACAATACGACTATGATTGTATGACTACAATGGTTCATCTGCAGAGAAAGGCAATGAAGGTCAGAGTAGCCATCCATCCTAAATTTTCTTAAGGTTTCTTCGTCTTTTTAATGGCCCGCAATCTGTTCACAAACTTGTGTCGTTGAAAAAAGACAAAGTAAGATATCTTACATAAACACCTTTGTGCAAGAACGATCTAAGAGTTTATTTAATCTATTCACTTTTGGAAGATCTGTTCAGAAATACACTTTTGCCTGTGATTTATTTATTTGTACGGCACTTTCAATAGTACAGATTATATAGAGTAGAATGATGGGACGATTAGTGAATAAACGATGTAGAATAAAGCTGTTCTGGAATAATTTAAAGTGCCATTACGGTATTTAAGTTTATGGACTGAGGAAAATTACAGGAACATACGAGTCTCCCGTCCACACAATACGAAACAGGAGTGTTAAAGTCAGGGGACAGAGTCCGTCTTGGGAATCTAACAGTCGCTTACGTATTCAAGAAATCCTCCTATTCCTTTAAGCCAATATGTTAATTACTGGTACTGCATTTACAAGTGCGCGCCATTGACCCTTATCATGAACCAGATGAATCCAATTAGCATCCTACCATGATGTTCCCTGAAGTATAGAGCTGGTACAGGGACTAATAATAGTATTTTTAATTCATTAAAATTTTTTCTCTGCGCAATATATTCTTGCGACACAATATATCACAAACATAAAATTAAGTTCCAAATTCTCTCCGTGGACATTTGAACTTCTAGCAGTAGAAAACAATTAATTTTATTTATGTAATTTATGAATTTGCATCTGTTAAACAAAATAAAATAAGAAACATAAAACTTGAAATTGTTTGCGAAAAAACTCTAATTAGTTGTATTTTTGGTTCTGCCTTTAAAAATTAAATAAACACAAGTTTTGGGCGAGAGACCAAATACAAACATATGAAGTGTTTTTGCTACATATCCATCCTTAAAAGACAGCGTAGAAACTATTTAGGTGTATATAAACATACTTTCCTCAGACTAAACAGTTTGTGAATAGCGAATTAAGTTGTGTCGTTTCATTTATTTTTATTATTTATATTAAATATATATCTGATCGTCCAAATTCAAGTACCTGGGAAAGGATGATTTTCAGGTTACTGAGTGAAAGTCTATGCTGGTATAAGCCAGTCACAGTATTCTAATGCAGCTAGTAATTCTTTCTTAAAGGTGGAAATTCAGTACATATTACCTTGGCGCACATCCAACATGAGCAGGGCCTGGAAGATGGTCGTAAAGACACGTGTAAGTATGAGACACTTAAGAAAACTGAGTCGACCTCGCCTGTTATTTGCAAGTACAAGTATTGACAGTAAAACTGACAAACTCCATGAAACGGAGATCTTCTTGAGAAGCTAATACTCGATCAACTGTGTGATCTAAAGCTTTCACGGCGATTAAATATAATAAATTATTATCCGGCTACCTGGGTACATCGTCCTCAGGTTACCAGGATTTTCTAACCAGAATTTTGTATGAATTGTCTTTCAGGCTGTCCATGCGTGTTACATAAAACCCATCTCATCCTACTTAATTTTATCTCGTGTAAAATAGCGAAATTTCTTTTAATACTACACAACTATTTTTCAGCAACGTACGTGAACAAATAGTACCCAATGGGGGTATTGACACAAAGTTGAGAGTTTCTCTGAAATGTTTCCTGACATTTAAACAAGCTCCTATGGCATTGGACAACATAATACTGAAACCTACTGTGACTAATCGGTTTATATTTAGCTTCCATCGTATTATCAGTTTACACACAATAAATAACCTTAATCTATTTCATGTCAGTTATTTAGTTGTCAATTATATGATCAATATTAGCAACTCTGATGATGTCACAAGACTGTGAGAAATGTACATGTAGAAAATCAAACTTTAGTCACGAAAGTAGATCATAAGAATTGTATCTGAAATGAAATGTAACGCCCGTAGCTTGACTTAGGAAAATATTGGCTTGAAATAAGTAACATATGACGGTTATTTGTTCTTATTGTTGTGTGTACACTAAGAATAATATAGAATGTAAGATTTGAGGTTTTGACAGCGGTGAGTATGAAGATTTCCGTCTTCTGGGTTGTTGCACTGTGTAGTGCGCAACAACCCAGAAGAGAGAAATCTACAATAATATAGAAGCTTAATTTAATCCACAACTTGACCCTGAAGTATAAATTTGACATTCTATATTTTAGTTATTTCTTTATAGATGGATTACGTACTGATATAAATGAATTGCGAACAAATTATAGGTTACTTCGAAGTTTATGCAACATACTATAGTATCATCCAGCAACTTATAAAATATTGGGATATATTCGATAAGATTTCCTGTACAGACATCTTGTTACAAGAGTTATACGTGTTCAGATTGCTCCCAGAGGGCACCAGTTATTCCAGTTCTGGTAATAGCTACTTTAATTAGCCACAGGCCCTAAACCATTTTCCTCTTAACTGTCTTAGTCCTGTATAATTGCTATTTACACCTCACGGGCATTCATCTACGATGTTCAGGTTTTGTACCAGCTTATGAAAAACGATATTATTAAGTGTACTTCTGGAAGGAGCAACTTAGGGCCTAAGGGAAATACATCTTGTATCTCCTTAAATGAAACAAAGAAAATCTTTGCACAGAATATTTTAAAATCCAGGTTCGAACTCTGACGCTTAGTAATAAGTATCAGGTATTGTAGGTTATGCAAATCAACACTTTGTCGAAACGTTATAAAACTGTACACTAGTAAAGTTAACCAGAAAGCCGTTTAATCAGACAAGTCTTGTAATTTGGCGGCAGAGAGGAACTACGAATGCATGAAATCATAAATCGAGTATGTAAAATCTAGCAAGTGAATTAATTCAATTCTGTTCCAACATTTAATAAAAATATTAATATAATATAATTTCCAAAATTTTGGTCTTGTAAAGATTCTTTTAACGTTGTTAATTTTACAGTTATTTTTTAAATATTTAGTTCAAGTTTAAGTGTACAGATTAATATTTATAGTGCGGGATTTTATAATTGTAATATTTACATTTCTCTGACGAACATATGTTTTCAATGACGTGATAATAAGGAGAATACCGAATTTTTTAATATTTTAAAAAGCTTTTTAGTACATAAAATGGTATGGATTTTAAATTTTTCATAACCATTGGCGTAAAATATTAACTAAGACATTTTTCCCTCTAATATCGACAAGGATTTCTAAAACGATGTAAAATTGTACGTTATTCGCTTGGTCTAATATTAATAAATCGCTTTGAATGTTTCCATTTCGTTATGTACGTGTTGAACATACAGTCTTCGTTCATATATCCTTATAACGTTTTTACAGAATTTCTGGAATTCTTAATGGAATTCATTATTAACAATCACACAGAACATAAACAATGTTACCTGCAGAAGCCTGCGTGCCATCGTGACGTCAACAATGTGTTGCAGTGCAGTAGTAGAACTGTTTGTTGGATCGACCGCTCGCACACGATAGTTATATACAGGCCATGGGCTCCTCCTCCCACATGGGCTGGATGCGGGCTCTGAGAGGGGCCTGTCCCATCGGAATATAGTGGCAATCATCCTAACCTGGAAACTCGTCTTAACGATTGGGAATAGTTATATTTTTATTTTGACGCTGTGTGGTAGCGTAAAGTGTCAGTAACTTTTCAAAGGAATATCAAACCTTGTTTAGGATGAAAATTAATCTAAAACGTTGGTAACCATCTCAAAGAGCACAAGGCTTTACAACGTAGACTATTACATTCGATGTGCAAACACGAAATCTAACCTGACATTATAAATTTTGCACGTACGAGGAGTGACAAACCTATTTCTAACACAATTTTTGTATATTTACAAATACCGCTTGGTGTGGAGATAGCAAGATTGTATCTTCTAAAGGAAAATGAGTTGTTCGTCTTTTCTGGATAATATGTCTGTCAACGAACTTTTTATCGTTTTCTCCAGAGCAAATTCTGTCGTATTTTTCTTTATTTTTTGTGATCGTTTACGTATTTATGATTAAGCCTGATTGACTTTTGCATAAAACATAAACATATCATCATTTTCAGCAATATTAGCAAAAAGAATCATGAAGACTTGGCTTAAATTTCCTGATTAATACCTTCTATCAGAATACACGGCGCAACAACGCAGAAAACAGCCTTCTACACAGTCGTCGCTGCGAAAATCTCAAACCTCACTTAACACTATCACTTATAAGAATTTTTCATTAAGAATTTATCAATCAATTATATATAATGATATAAATAATATTTACTAAATTAAAATCCTTGATGAATAAACAACTTTGAGATATTGCGTTTCGGTATAAATTGTGTTGAGGCTTACAGTATTGTATACAACAGAAATTCGTTCTCAGATTACGCACAACATGGCTGTACAGACTAACAAATGAATAGATGTGTAACATAGTATTGTCGCTTCGGGACGGAGTGTGACGGTTAAAATACGGGGCCATCTGTAGCTGACGTTCTCATAGTCGAGTGAAACACGCTCAGTGTGAGGAGGGAAGGCAGAGTACTTCAGCCTGGCGGTGTTTTCCTGTGTTCAGCTACGCCCCTTACGTTGAAGGATCTTCCAACGCAGCGGTCAGCCACGTTTAGGACCGTGAGATTAATTCGCAAACCTGCACGCTTAAATACGACAGTGCTTGTGTATATTCTTTGTATCACAAACTTAATAATGCCTGCGTGTCCATGGTACGTCACAATGTCCTCTCAACTATCACCATTGATAGAATCTTGGTTATTAGTAGCAGCAGGGTCAGACGTTTTAGTAGTTAGAGATTAGAGGGTCGTCAGCACTACATAACTAACTAACTAGATGGCTTACGGAACCCGAAGGTTCATCACCGAATTAACCAAAGCCCTCCACCGGACCCTGTCCTGGGCCAAAAAAATCCAGTCTCCTTCGACTCCTATCTCCCATAGATCCCGCCTGACATTAACCTCCCATCTACGTCTAGGTCTCCCCAGCGGTCTCTTCCCCTCAGGCTTCCCAACCAATATCTGGTGCACACCTCTTGTCCCATCCATGCGCGCTACATGCCCCGCCAATCTCATTCTTCTCCACTTAATCACCCTGACAATACTGGGCGAGGAAACAGATTTTTAAGATCATCATTATGCAGTTTTCTCCATGTCCCATCGTCTTCCCTCTTAGGCCCAAATATCCTCCTCAACACCCTATTCTCAAACACCTGCAATCTGTGTTCCTCCCTCTGAGTGAGAGACCATGTTTCGCTCCCGTACAAAACAACAGGTAAAATCATTGTTAATGTTTCAAGTGTATTTTAGCATCATGATGTGTTTCGTCTCAAGGTCATCACGAGGTAGTGCGACACGTATGAAATGGCATTCTTGCTTTTGAACTATTATAAGCTCTTAAACAAAACCATTAGCATTCATCCAGTTCAGTACTGGTATCATAATGATGACATTCAGTTATGAACATATGGATCAGTTAAAATATTATTATTGCTAAAATTAAAATTCGTCTTGATTACGGAGGCAGTAAGCAAGTCTGAAACGTCGGTAAATTTCTACCAGACTAAATGGGTTAACATCCCAGAAGTCAGTAATGTTCATATTCACAAACGAGTGAACTTGGAATCACACCAAGATTTAAACTACCATTTGTTTGACAAAGGTGCACGATCTTCAGGGATTTCTAAATTACATTTTTGTATAATTCATATTTGTCAAACATGTCTTGTATCTTGAAATTAATTTTAAGTAATTAATAATATTAATACAGAAGACTGAATTGGTTTGAGTCGTGGAGAACTGAAAATTAAAGTTCTTAATAACGGAGCTTATAGTTAAGATGCGTCATGTTTGTGTTTACAATTCATATATATATTTATTCTTCAAGTCTATACACAAACCATTTTAAATATTGATGTTAAAAATTAAAATTGATATAATTGATAATTGAGGAAACGATGAATAGCGCAGAATATTTATATCAATTTTAATTTTTAACATCAATATTTAAAATGGTTTGTGTATAGACTTGAAGAATAAATATATATATGAACGGAGCTTATATAAACTTATAATTTCAGTGTCTAATATTATTTTGCACATGATAAGCTGACAGCCCCTTAATATGACGGATGGAACAGTCTATTTGACTCTTAAAAGCTAGACGTACTGCGGACAGGTGTAGCCTATAGACTCACCCTCACACAGCCATTTCCCCCTCCAGAGCCAACCCTCGCTACCTTATCATATCAAGCAGAAGCTTGTAACTGATTAGTTCAGAGGATACATTCGAAGTAGCGTGACGTGTTCTTTGTTTTTCTTTATCTTTGGAACTAAAGTGTTGTAATCATGAAGGGGACCCTTTAACGTTGGTACGTAATGTTGAAACAGTAATATTAAATGCTAACACATGTGTTTAAGCTGTATAAATTATGATACATCTTCAGATAACCCGACACCTAACCTCGATATATTAGGCTACAATTTATGCGATTCTGCTCTGACGGATAAACAGCGTTTCAATGCGTCTTTGAACAAACTGTGCTTCATTTTCTCAGTAATGAAGCACTAACATTTTATAAGACTCGCTTAACACTTCACAACATATTAATAATATATGCTACTTCCGGGGTAGATATTTCATCGACAGGGCTCCATTTTGAAGTCGGGCTTGGCGTATGTTTTGCACAAAGTGGAACATGTAGGAATTTACAGAGATTTGGCTGAAAGTTTTGTTTTAACAGCTTCAACTTTTGTTAGTTTTGTAAAACTTAGCCGAATTGAAGAACTTTATATTTATTGTATTAATTATAAGTAGTTTTATTCCAGAAAATATTATTTTACAACAGTTAGATTGTAGGCTACACTTCCACAGGTTTCCTTGCATTACGTTACGTTAATGTTTTGCATGCATTATTCTGCCTTTACATTAATCATATTTGCAATAGAATTTAAGTTCTCTGTGTTTCTAACAGCGGCAAAGCGACATTGCACTTTACGAAAATAATAAGGGATGATTAAACTAGAGATTAAAATTTAAAAAAAAACTACGATGCTGTCTTCTCTTTTGTATGCGAGTGATGACATAGATTAAGAGTTTGGAAACAGGATGCTGAGGGAAATATTTGGACCTAAACGAGAGAGACAAAATAACAGGAGGATGGAAATAGCTGCATAATGAAGTCATTCATAATTTGTAACGTTCACCATCTGTTATTAATGTGCAGTAGCGAATACACCGGGCTGGCTGGTTAAGTGGTGCCCTGTCAGAACACTAAAATTGGAGGAGTATGAAAGAATTATTTACTATACTACTCAACAGCGACATAAAAGTAGTAATAAGTTCCCACAATAGGGTGTTTGTCAACGGCAAAAAACCTATGGCAGGCAAAAACAAATAATTTAATTAAATTAAATTCTTTACTTTAATGTGCCGACTCAACAACTACAAGAATCATATTTACAGAGTCAGAATAAATAATAATAATAACAACATTAGAAATTTTTGTTGTTGTTGGGTGGGGATTAATAATATTAAATTTCCGCAAAACCCGGATTTACATTTTCTGTACATTTTACAGGATATCAAGTGGTTTCTGAAGGAACATTAGACAAAATAAAGTGCTTGGAACTTCTACACGTGAGAACCGAAATAATTATCAACGAAAGACGTGGGCATGTTTAATTATAATTATCATTTTTAATTGTCTTACGTCTAAGAATTTAAATCGGTGTATGTAGTTGCATCTATGTGTCATTCATGCCCCATTTGATTTGACTGTCGTGGTATTGCTTCCGACTGGCTATCTGTGTGTATCCATCCGCGGTTCTGAGCTCGTGTGACGGAGCTTCTATTCTGTGTCAGTGCCAATGACATTGAAGTACGTCTTTTCCTCGCAGTAAAAAATAAAATGCGGTAACTTACTCATATACCAGTTAAATCGAACCACCGTGATTTTCCAACGTAGAGTAATACGTTTTAACTGAAAGCTATTCGTTATCGGGAACATATTTCTCAACGTGACAGAACTAGAGCATCGTAATCGGGAATTCCGGATTTTAAGTTTAGGTCCAGAGACCGTCTATCTTGACTGAGGTTTCTCGATGTTTCCTTGAGTTTCCTCCAGGCAGATACTGGGACAGTGACTCAAATTCGAACAGGACAGCTTCGTTCCTTTTCAATTCACTATTAATTCACTAGTAAATAATTAGTTTTTAAACGAGGGGAAATCTAAAGTAGTACTTAAAAATAGAAATATATTTGCATTGATAAACCTAACACAGAAGCAATTAAAATTGAAATCATTACATATCTCTCTTTATTAAATAATACCATATTATCTAATACAGCGCAAATAGTGATTTTAAAAAATGAACATTAACGAACTGGTGTGTGTGTATCTTATAAAACGAAACTATATATTTTGTGCTATTGACAGCGTCGTCAAACACGTATAAATTGGCTTAAATTAAATACGCCAGAATTTGACGAAAATCCCTTATTAACTATATTGGAAAAACTAAACTTTTACAAAGATTTGTACCATTATATTTAAGTTGTAATCTTCTCCCATTCATTTTGCGCGTTTTCAACTTTGTTTTGGTAAATTGATTTCAGCTGACCATGGTATGTGTGCTTGTGGAAATGGGAAAGAAACGAAATTTCTTGCAACAGTGTCACGCAGTTAAAATTCTGTTTTATGTGGTGGCAGGTGCCCCAGTGGGCAGAAACTGGTCATTCGACCCACACTGGGGAAGCATGCCTGCAGAAGTTACGAAACAGGGTAAATGTAAATGAACTCAAGTCATAAAATAATCCTACGAGTTAACTTTTATAGGCCCATGTTCCGCAAATTTCTGCATTCGAAAAGAAAATATTAGCGCCTGCTTTTAACTTTTATAAGATGATTCAGGAGTATATGGATCGTCATGGATAAATGTATCAAGTTATTTTTTATAAACGTATTCTACAGGTGTTAACAAAGTTTCTGTACAGTAGAAAACACTGTTTCTGTTGACTGGAAAAAAACTATGTTTTAAACACAACACTATTTTGAATTTTTACTGTCAACAGCAAACAACTGTCATAAAGCCAGTCTACGAACCCAGGAAAATAATAACACATCTTTTATATATATATTTATATAAAATTGAATTAGTTTAGTAACATCGACATTAGTTAAATTGTTGGTACGTCATTGTAATAAATTGTACACTATTGGATAGGGCCCACTAGAATATTTTGCATCAAAGCCCGTAACTGCCAAATTTCTCATCTGAGGTTGTCAGTGGAAACCAATGTTTCTTTGAACTGATATAAGTTCCATATTTCCTCAAGAATGATAGTTTATGAATTCTGAGACACGAGTTTGTGTTTTACTTCTCTCAAAATTTCGAGGCCCGAAGTCCTTCTTAAGACGGAATGTTTAATACTTTGTTTCTTTGCGTCATTTAATTATGGTCGGTCCATCGAATGGCGCATTCAGCATCGTATACCTTGTACTGATGCATAGGATTAGCGTGTTCACTATAAAGCGAAGGATAACAATTTTAAGGACTAGAATATCTTTAAAGACTTTACAGAATACAACAAAAAACAACCTATAATCACCTTGACCGCGCCAGATCAAGGAGGTGTTCACAATTCCTGTTTTGATCAATCCGCCTTGGGCTTTCTTTACTGTGGGTGTAAAATTACAAGGTTTGAAGTGTTTTTTTTAAAGTGGGTGGGTCTTTATAGTTTCTTGGTCGAGTTTATTCTGTTTTAGTATACGACGTTTTCAAACACGGATCAGTTTATATTTTGATCTCAAATTGTAGGATTAACAGGAATTCATAAAGATGGTTTTTAATGTAATGTCAGACAAAAGGCAATGAACTGATGGTTTTCAGCTTTACAGCGTCTGTTTCACAGTAATCTGTTTTTATAGTGAATGGCGACTAATAAATATATTCAGAACCAGGTTACATTCTTGCTACATGCCCCGCCCCTGTCATCCTCTTCGGTTTAATTGCCCCGATAACATCCGGTGAGTACAATTACGAAGCTAGTCATTATGTAGTTTTTCAAGCACGTGTAAGTCCTGTGTCAAAAGCAAAATGTTTTCTTCAACACCCCGGTGTCCATTATTCGTAAATTAAGACGAAAGAAAATAATTAAAAATTTCGTGTTTATAAGAGTGAATAATAATTCAACAATGCTTTGCTAGAAGAGGTGTTATATCGACCTTCTAGAAAAAGCAAGTATCGTGTCATGACTCCTTATAACACTATTGCACTCCATAATTTTTAATTCCTGGAATTTTCATTACAGTGCATGGCAACGACGCTAGAAATGATTGAAGAGTTGATAATTTTTTTGGAATTGCACATTATTGCAAAAAATATATCATAAAAATGTTGTATTCATAATAAAATTAACAACAGAATTTAAGAAATACCCTCGGGTTACAAGTCGTGTCAGGTGGTTGAACGGTGAACAAACCATGTCTTCTGCCAACTTCATACATTACAATTTAAGAAGTTTACTGGTTATTTACATTGCAAAATTTTACATCTTTTCAGCTTCTCTCAAAGTAATTCTTAGGTTTGTTTTGTTTGAGTTCGATGCCGTCTCATTTCGTTTCATTGACATGAAAATCTTTCTTTAATATGGTGTTCAATGATTGCCCTGTACGACGGAAATAATAACATAAAACTTTTTTAATACAACAATTAATTTATACAGTTCCGGTCACAGTGGCCGCGTGGTCTGAGGCGTGGGCCTTGTACCGCTTCGTCACTGGGACCGTGGGTTCGAATCCCACTCAAGCCATGGATGTTTTTCTGTGTTGTGCTGTCCTGTGTACAGGTAGAGGCCTCGCGTCGGGCCGATCCCTCGTCCAAGGAGTCCTACCGAATGTCTATAGATCACGGAACCTCCAAAAAGAGAACAAGAAGCAGACCCTGCCAAAGCGGGACAAATGCTAAAGGAAAGGAAGAAAGAAGAATTCAGTTACACAATGACAAAAATTCTGTTCATTATATATAAATATAATTCTGGCGGATACATCGGGGGAAAATCCACTAGGGAGACATCATGGTCAATGGGAGAACAATATTAAAAATGATTTTAAAAATATCATCGAATGTTTAGAGTAGATTTATATATTTTTGTGTAGGCATTTTTGAACAGCTTTTGTGAAATGTGTAATGAGCATTGGGTTCGTAAAATTCGAGAATTTTCGTGACTAACTTGGTTAGTATTAGTTTGTTGCTGTTCCATGCCGTGTCACAAAATCTTCTGAGATCCCAACAGCAAAACACACGCGCAGTTCTATTAAAATTACTTCGCTGATTCTCAACACGTTTCGACCTTCTCCACACGGCTGTTGGATTACGCCCAGTATTTAATGAGCAGGTATTTTCTTCAGATGTAGGCAATCGCTTTAAAACAATTCCATTGTTCTGTATTGTTTTAATTTGCTTATGAAGCAATGTTGTTTCATTAAAATACTTAATCTTTTATAGTTCAACTAATCTGTCTGTAATCAAGTTTAATTTCCGGTATGTAATAAACTATGAAAGAACAAGTAAGTTTAGGGGCATTTTGACATTAATGTTCATTACACTTTGTATCGATAATCATCACCAAAGTTTTTCTTTCAAAGAGGCCGGACATGGAATAGTGTGTTTTTCGAGGTATTGATGTTTCAAGTTATCACTGTGGCGAGTATGAAGATGGCTGTATTTTGGGTTATTGTGCAGTGTAGTCTGGTAGAAGCTGCCTCTATTATCGCTCTGATGATGGCGGCACTAAGCACCTTCAAGCAACAAACCAACCATAAAGCTAACAAAAGGTGGAGTCCTGCACAAACGCAAGACTTCGTCCCATGCTAGGTTACACCATTCCTGCGTAAGAAAGGCCTTGCTGCAAATGGTAAACAGAGCCTTACAACTAAAATTGGGTTTTGCTTATGCTAACGGGGGTTTCGTCGTGGCGGAAAGCCTTTGACTTTTCAAACTATGGGCTATTACTGCTGGTGGTAGGTTATCCTGCCAGGCGACTTGTCCTTGAAGAAACGACAAGCACCTCTGAGACATCGGTAAACATGTACCAAATAAAACCTCGGCCATCTCAAATTCTTCGCTAGAATTTTCTGGCTCAGGGTAGGGCACAATGGCAGAAATTTATGAAACTGTAATGGTATTTCGAATTCTGTTAAAATGCGGAGAATGTACACAGCAGTTGAGTGACAAGGCTACTTCATCTTCTTGTTACTTGCGGTTTATTTAACTATGCTGTCAGTAGCTAACACTATACTGTCTAATGAGAAATAATTAATGTGGATACTGTTGAAGGATGCGGTCACTCGTGATTCAAGGTATTATCGTCTAATTTGTCAAGAGGACTCAGATTTAACCCAGGACCACCGGAATACGAAGAATTGATGCTAGACGCTCAACCACGTTCTTCAGCCTGTCAGTAATCCAAAGGTAGAGTTCAAATAACAAGACGTTAAACTTTACGCTTAGGGTAACAATTCTGGAGCTCTTGTCAGGCTTTGACCCTTGGGTTTTATGGATGTCCCCGTGACATCAGATTTTTCTGAGGTCAATAACATGTGCGTGGGAGGCATGCCTCGCTTGGTGACGTAATCACTGTGATTTCCGTATCCTTAGGTAACCATTAAAACCAAGCAAAATATGTAAAGGTGTCGTTGAAAATGACCTGTATAAATCAAAATTAAAATAATTCAGTAGGTTTTTTTTCGAAAATTTTCCAGTATAAAATTTTAATCACGATTATTTCATACGTACGAGCAGACGGAAGGAGGGATTTTAAATAGTTTAGTGGATGGTTAAGAACGCGGCTAAAGTGACGAACAACACGTTTCACCGACCAAAGGGTTCTGAACCTTTTGGTGCTCGTGGTAAACTAGAATTAGAATAGAGAACTAAAACTTTTAATAATAGACTTATATTGGCAAGTAAAATCATTTATTGTATAAAAACATAAAATTATCGCAAAACAAAACAATGACAAAGTTACTAAAAGATACTCAATTACAGATAATATGATTTTTAGAATAATTTGAATTTTTAATCTGTGTAATGAATTTTATACTTTTCTTCTATTTTAAGCCTCACGACGCACTTGTAAAAAGCTCGCGGCACACCGGTTAAGAACCGTTGCTCTAACCTTAGCTGAACATTGTCTTTTTATCCACGTGCCAGCTGGTTTCACAAATTCTCTCTTACCCCAACCACGAATTATATTTGTGTGGTCTTGTGATCGGGGCAGACAGAAGTTTTAGTGGTTTTGCTCAGCGACTCTAAGAAAAAGACGATAGGTTCCCGATAAGTCCCCAATATGGATCGTCGTTGTGGTAGTGAACTGTTTGGTTCGGGTTTGTCACAGTATTACTTTTTCATGTGCATTGTTGTTTATATGTCCATTCCTTTAGTAAAATATCGTCTTTGTATGTGTGTGTGTGTGCACATATTTACATACTTGTTTATGTATTTCCTGTATGCATAAGGAAGTGGTAGAAGGCTAGTGTATTGAATTATGAGGAAAATTATAATTTGTACTTCCCAATTAATATTATAACGGCAAGAAAATCAAAGTGGGTGTCATAGGCGAGGCTTGCTGCACGGGTGGTAGGGTGAGAAATGCTTACAAAACATAGTCGACATTGCCACCACCATCATCGCCCTAATGATGGAGGCAGCAAGGTCCGCTGAAACGTCGGTAAACTTCTACCAGACTACACCGCGCAACAACCCAGAAGACAGTAATCTTCAGAGAAATATAACCCAAATTTGTTATAAATTGTATGTTTTGAGTTAAATATTCTAGTATGCTATACGCATGCATCGGTTCACTCTTGGGTTGTTTAAACTAAATTTTGCTTCTGTTTGATGTTTCCTCTTTCTTCCATGTTTTCTGCTTTATTCTAATGCACGTAATAGCTGAAATATTCAGCTTGATACGAGAAGAATGTTCGTGCATGACTGAGTACGATGAACTTGAGGTCACTAGCGCAGTGTAATGGATAACTACACTACAAAAACAATAATTTCATAAATACTGAAAGTTTTACAAAACTGTGGAAACATATTGCAATTAATCATACTTGTGCAGTTTTCGTAAGAGATGTTTTCTCAGATTGCAAAATAATTGTAGTTTACCTTTGAAGTAGGTCCAACTAAGCATTTATTAGTGATTATATCGTGCATTTGAGACAGTGTCAGTGGCATGTGGCACGTATGGATGGGACAAGAGGTGTGTACCGGGTACTGGTTGGGAAACCTGAAGGGAAGAGACCCCTGGGGAGACCTAGACGTAGATGGGAGGATAATGTCAGGCGGGATCTATGGGAGATAGGAGTTGAAGGCGACTGGTTTTTGTTGGCCGAGGACAGGGTCCGGTGGAGGGCTTTGGTTAATTCGGTGATGAACCTTCGGGTTCGGTAAGCCATCTAGTCAGTTAGTCAGTTAGTTAGCTAGTCAGTCACGAAATGTATACAGTAACCACTTCAAATAAGTTTACTATGATTCCATTAAGCACGACCACCTTTCATGAATCATTGTCGATAACCATTGTTTTAACATAACAACGGTGGTTAAATAAACATTTTTAAATGCGAAATTTGATAATTTCACAGCAATGACTGTTATTTTCTGAATTTTGATCTGCTACCCTGAAAATCAAGGCGTTGTTTTCTTCCGAAATATTTGCATCCACCTACAGGAATACGGCACGTCATAACAAGATAATCCTCGTTTCTTATCCAAAAATCTGTGGTACTAATGCATAACGGGCTTTATTTAATTAAAATGGCGTTTGATTTATTCCCTTCTTGCCGAGTATGAAAAATAATTTGTGAAACGTAACACGGAGTAGCGTTTATTTCGTGGTTTGGTTATTTATGTTGTGGTCTTGGTAGGCGGCAGCACTTGCTACTAACGAGGGTGATGGCGGTTTTGAGGAGGCGGGCTGAAATAGAATTGAATCGTGTAACATCTTAACTGAATGTTTCCTCCTCCGTGCGCTCATCTTGTCCGTTGTAAAATTCTACAGAAAATTGTTCCAGTCGCCATTCTAAGATAAATAACAGTGTGACTACGACTTCATTAATGAGAATTCTTATCTGATAGATATATACTACTGCTACTCTAATAAATTGTGTACTCACACAGTGAAATTGTTTCAAAATGCTTAACATATTTATCCATAATAAGGCAGATTATTTTCCGACTGAGAACACATTTTATAAATTCGTTCTTTTCACGTTTTGATAAACCATAAAGCTTTGTGGTTAGTTTGTTTCAGATAAGAATCCGTTCTTGTGAATCTAGTCACACCAAAAAAATTACATTTCACAAAATACAGATTTATTTTCCATTCTTATCTTGAGACTTGCTCCATAAATAGTTCAGAGTTAGTATTCTGTTTAGGAAACGTACTGTTATTTTGAAAACTGACCATTCCCTTCGTGTTATAGAGTCTCTCTTTTGATACCTACTTTAACTAGTTCAGTCTACTTCATTCCTTCACATCCGAGTTCAGTCAGATTCATTTCTTTCTCCCGAATGGTCTAATGCTTGAGGTTCTGAGACCGAAATATTGCATGCGTCCTCATGACGTAGGACGTCTTTTCACTTGAGCTTATTAAAACTATAGAGGAGTAGCGTGAAACAGAATATTTCCACCTTCCAAACAGAGACGCAATTATGGGTCCAACGTGAATCTCATCTGCCAACCGCATGTCTCGTCTGCAAAGACAGCTATCATATTCTGCATTATTACAGCTGATGTTTGTACAACATTATATATCCGATGTTATTTATTTTAATAATATATGTGTTATTGTCTTTAGTAATATGAACCATAAATTTGATATTTTATTGATCTGACATAAATAAATCCCTGTTTTTACGCTTCAAGGCTATAGACCAAGACTGTGTTTTGCAAACTGTCTTTATTCTAAAAATCTGCTCTGTTGTACATTAAATCTGGTCTCTGGACCAAATTCAAGAACATAGACTGAGGATGCTAAGGTGAATATATAGAAATATGAGAGGTAAATAAGGAGATTAGTGGAATTTACATGAAGAGCAGCTTCATACAATGTGGATCAGTTGTTTATTAGATATTAATAGGGTGATTATTGAGAATGTAATTAAATAGATGGGCACTCACTATGCATTGGAAGTCGATTGTCGGTCACCTAGGCAAAAGTATCCCGCGTTTTATAGAACCCGAGAGCTCACTAAAGACCACAATCCTAAGCCACACGGTTCTATTGTTTTCCCCTAAAATCGATTCTAACACTATTCTCCCATCTATCTTTTGGTTTTCTCAGTGATCTCTTCCCTTCAGGCTTTATCACTAAGCTTTGGTACCCATTATTCTTTGTTTTATGCCGCCGATCTCATTATCCTCGATTTGTTTATCTTAATAAGATCTTGTGAATTACATAAATTATGAGGCCTCTCATTATGCAGTTCTTTTACTCAAATTATACAATGGACAAGACAGAGATATAGAAAGGATAAAAATGTTTGAGATTTGCGTGACAAATTTATAAATGCGTGTGACACGTAGTGACTGTGTTTTTATTTACAACGAAGTGTTAGTTTTAAAGGAAATCTATTTAAATTTGAAAACTTTCAAATCTTTTAAGACTACTTTAAAGGCGTGTACAGGAGACCCTCGATACACCTTGTGGTTAAGTACCAGGAAAGTCTAACTTATATCGAAACGACGAATATGTGGAGTTATTTCTCTTGGAGAGATACGGGACTTAAGATAATCCGAACTATGTAACACTTTATTTAAACCTATTTAATTGACATATCTAAGCATTATTTTTTAAATAAAGCATATATTACACATTTTTAATAGAAAGACACGCAGTTGTTGTATTTTTAAAACACTTTACCGTAACTAGGGTTTATACAAAAACCGACTTTTGAAAAAGCCGGTTTTTAAGCCCGGTTTTTAAAAACCGACAAACCCTAACCCTAACTCTACAATTGAGGCACTTCACTTCATCTTAATGCCACGAAGCCCTGGTGAGTTATGTGGGATGCTTGGGTTCATTTTTAAAGAAATAGAATGTAGTCACCTGTCTCGATCAGATTCTTAAGTCTTTCCGGATGCGTGCGTATTGCCTTTTTCTCGACACTGGATGTCTGTTTCTACACTCACGCGTTTTTAAAACACGCATTTTGTCAGGAGTCGGTGAAGGCGTTCATGGGTAATCTTGATTGTTTTCTCTTTCTCACCTCCTTCAGGTCCTAGTGCCTAAGTGCTGGTCGGCATGTTATGTCACGAAGGGACTCTATCAGCGAAGTAGCAACCATTCCATTTGTTACAGGATTTAAGGTTCTGTTGACGGTGAATATGAAGATGGCTGTCGTTTGGGTTGTAGTGCTGTGTAATCTGGTAGAAGTTTACTAATGTTTCTGAGGTCCTTTCTTCCTCTATCATTAGGACGATTCTTCGCCCTGATGATGGACTACATGCCGCTACAACCAAACGTTAGCCATCTTTATCCCATTTCTTGTTTTTTTCTTGTATCACTTATTTATGGTGTATTTTTTACTTCAGAATATTTAAAACGTACTTATTTTAAATGTGTCCAGTGTTCTTAAAGATCGCTGGAGTTTAGTCCCAAACAAAGTTCAATATCAACATCCCATTAACATTTCAAAACACGTTCTAACACATCCAGTTTAAATTCTATAGTAATATTATTGCGCTCCATTTTATGTTAACCTCCTGCACTGATCTCATTGTCGAAAGGTTACACAAAGGATCTCTACAACAATACTAACACAGCTTACGTCTGGGACAGAGAATAATCAGATAGGATGCTGCGAAGAGATGTTAAGATGACCCAAAACCAAATTACAAATCTTCCATTTTCTAATCCAAAATAAAATAATTCGAAACCAACGCAAAGTAAATTTTTGCGTTTGGTTTCGCACGAATATCCTTTCTTTATAACTTAGACCCTTTTTACTGGGAATCAAACAACACATGTTTTTTATGATGAAGCTATGTCGTGATCAAAGAAGAGCCAGTGGAGTGCGTGTTGGTCTGAAGGGACAATACAGACAGCTTTTTACTCGACCGGTGTAGTTACACCCAGTGACCTGACTTCTTCTTTCATGATGACCTTAGAAGCAAGTCCGTTGCTACGTAGGAGTGTTGAGAGGCAATTCTTTTTACACCTTTCATGTTATCTGGTTAGCCTACGCGCTTTGGAACTTCAGCTGTTGACACATTTGTTAAGATCCATTTTAATTTTGTTACTCTGTTCATAGTACGCCTAGGTCTTGCAAGCTGGTATCTTTCATTCAGTGTCTCTATTAAAAATGTTGCATAGATTGTTCATATCTCATGCGTGATAGACACATTTTCGTCTTTGATTTAATTAGGTATACTAATAACATTTGGTGGAGTAACATTTATGAAACTTTCCTCCTTTATTTTTTTTCAACCTGCTGTTACTTCCTTCTTCTAGACACAAATATTCTCCTCGTCTTCCTGTTCTCAAACATCATCATTCTATTTTCTTAACAGATCGTGTTCTATAACCATACAAAGCAACAGATATTTTTTTCGTAAATTTTAACCTTTACGTTTCTACAAAGCGGATATAAAGACAGAGGATTCAAAATTATATGATACCAGTCATTATTCGAATTTGATTTGCACCTTTTCCAAATACTTAAACTCTACTTTTGGATAATCCTATTTGTTATATACAGAATTCTGTGACATCAGATTACTGATTATATTTCTTGTTGTCTGTGTACTGGGACGTATAATAATTGCCTATACAGTACTGTTTCAGTATTTAATTTTGAATATTTCTCTCCTTAAATAATTATTTTATAATGGGGCCATATTCCAGTATATTTTCTATCCCTAAAGTTGGTTCTTCTTGAATATTACAGGTTTCCTGGAATTTTCCAGAGTAATCTGTGAATTAAACTAATGCTACTGTCCCCCGAGTTTTTCTCACAAATTCAATTCCATTTAAATTGAAAACATTTCCGAAGTTCCATTATAATTAAGTACAAGAGCTTGTATCATTCGTAAGTAAGGCTTGTAACACTCGTGTTGTTAAAGAATTTTCGTACAAGTGCACTGAATTTTCTGAATCTAACGTAATAGTTTTATTTATATCTGCTAAAATTTCATGTTCTTATTGCCTTGTCGCATTTTGCGCTGTGTAGTGTAATACTGACCGACGTTTCAGATAGCTTACTATTTACATCGCCATGATAATGGAGGCAGCAAGATCCCTGAAACATCGGTAAGGAATGGGGCCACATTTCACGAGACAGCCATATTTATTGATACAAATTTCTTATAAATTTCGTCTGTGGAATATTTGTGCTAGGTGATTGAAAAGTCACACAAGACATATTAAAATATTTATCGGTAGATGAAATTCAGTACAATTCGATTAGGTTAATAAAAACAATATTTATGTGAGTGTATTAAAGAGCCCGCGTAGTTCACGTTATGTGGTAACTTGCTAGCAGCAACACACCAGTTTTATTCAAATAGTCGAAGTGCAAGGAAAATATCCGACATCTCGTTCTTATTTCGCATGCCAGAACGAGTTCGGGGGTGCTTTCCTCGATTCTCCTGTGCCATATGAATCGACAGTATCTCGTCCAATGAATCGTTTCCGTGACACAGGAACTCACATCGAGTTGCATTAGACATGAGGAAAAATAATGGATGTTTATATCACTGAATGCTGTTCGCATATAAATACGTAATATAACAGTCTTTTTATTTCAGTTTGTGTGAACACTGGAGGATTCTGTAGAATTATTTATGCCTTACTTTTGAATGTATTTCATTTAGTTTGCCCAACAGTGTATAGAATGCAGCACTGTACATTCACTGTCAGCCAAGCCAGGATTTTGTTTAAGCCTTTGAGGTAGGTTTTTAAACCTACACATTTGTGTTGTTGGTCGACTAATTGTAAGGTGTTGCTGAGAATGCAGCTTCCTGCAGTTCCACATGGTCCAGAGGACTACCATGGTAATCTTTTTATACATACACTCCTCAAAGTCTATCTTTGAGCAGGGTACATTTTTACAGAAGAAGAGCAACTGATGTATGAACGGAAGCTATCACAGCAAATATAGAAATTATTTTCGGGCTCTCAGTCGTGCAAGCCAGTGGTATTCAACCTTTTTTGTTTGCGTACCCCCAGATATAATTTCTCTTCAACTTTGTACCCCCAAAGTTGTTGGTGTATAATTCAAGTTATACATAGTATATAATCTATATCTAAAATAAATTAAATAAATTACATTACTGATTATTTAGTGTTTATCATAAAATAATATATTTTTTTAAATTTAACGTACCCCCTAAGATGTCTTCGCGTACCCCCGGGGATACGCGTACCCCAGGTTGAATACCACTGGTGTAAAGTACCAATATTAAGCCAACTTACACGACTGGTAGCCCGAGAAGAATTTATTATAATAGCAGCTCAGTTATTCAACATATATCCCGCCTTTTTTGAGACTCTAATATCCATTACATCGTACAGCACAACTTTAGTCCCTGTTCTAAGCCAGATTAATCCAGTCATTATCGTCACATTATTTGTGTATGTATGATACATTTTAATGTTTCTCATACATTCATGTTTGTCTCTGATCTCTTCCGTTCAGGATTTCCGATTGAAATTCTGCACTTAGCTCTTATTTATCTCAGGTGTACTATATCCCTAATATTATTTGTTGAAAAGTACAAATGTTGGTCACCGTTGAGTACATTTCTCCAGCAATTTATTGCTTCATCCCATTAGGTCCAAACATTCTCTCAGACAGTCTCAACCATTGTGAGTTTACAGGTTCTCACGGAGGCAAGTATAACAATGAAATTTTAGGTTCTGGCAGCTACGAGTTTGAAAAGGATGGCCTTCTGGTACCTTGAAATTTTGCGGGATTACACGGCTAGATATCTTCGAGAATTAAGATGACTGTTTTTTGGTGGATACGCGGTCCTGTAGTCTCGTAAAAACTGACTTGACATTACAAAGGTAGGAACTGCCTTCATCATCAGACTGGTAGGCAAAGCACCTTTGAAAAAGTCACTTCACTCTATCAGTGAGCTTTCCAGAAATTGAGAAACTGAGTTTTACACCCATACACTTCCAAGGACGGCTTCTTTCGCCCCCAGGTTGAAAATGGAGGGAAAGGCCTCCAGGTACATTGTTTGGGAATATATTTAATGAGCAGTCGCGCACAGCCGACAGTGGGCGGATCTCCACTTGAACGTAATTATGAAGTCGGTGGTGTTAATACGTGTTTTTAAATGCAGGATGCAACCAACAACACGGCTTTTACTAGGCGTTTGAAGAGTGTCGCATGCAATTAGTGTTGGAAACTCTGGGACAGCAGAGCAGTTAATCATTATCTCCGTCCGTAAATAACTTTCACGTTTATGTAGTGTAATGATTAATCCCGTCAATGTGTGTTATTAAACTGTTATTTATGATTGTCATCAAGTTTCTCATATTTGATACGGCAAAACACGTATGTTTATTTCCAGTAGTAAGAAGAAAGTGGCTTATGTCTGTCCGCGTTTAACAACTTGAGAACCGCTAAATAGATTTCTGTAAAATTTGATATTGAGGACTTTCACTAAGTTTGTAGATACATTACATTGTTCTTTAAAATCGGACTAGAATGACATACCCTTAACATGAAGACCTAAATGAGTTTCTGCTCTTTAATATTTACTGGAACAAAACATGATCCGAACAAAAGTGTAGAGAGAAATTAAACACATAATTTATGCCCAGTACAGTTTTCTTTGGGATTAATTTTAGAGTTTTAGATCGAAACACATGGAATTTTAATGCTCTGTCATCTGATGGACTCATTCTAAGTTTCCTGTAAGAGAGTGTCCACGAACTGAAAATAAGGAGTCTATTTTAGAGTGAATGCGCAGAAATTTTACGTAGTGCGTACAATTAAAACCTGCTTATTTAAAGATTAACAGTGTCAATAGGGAACGGTTTAATATGGCCATCATCAAATTGCAGCATGTAAGAAGGACCCTAACTTTAAAACTAAGGACTTGCGGAAGAATAATAAACTTTTATCAATTGTAAACAGTTTAATGAAACTTCTGGTTTGTGACAGGCAGCTCGTTTCTTTCACATCTGTGCATTGTTAGCTTCTCAAGAACTATTCTGTTCACTGAATTTGGCTTAGTTACTATTGGTTGTTGAGTTGGGATGTTGAAATAAAGAACTGAATTGTCAATAATAAATCAACCTTATTATTATAATTTATAGCCCGTGAAAATGTTTACCTAGATTGATTTTCTTTTCTGGACTTTGTTTCCGGATTATGTTTATTTTATACTCCAGTAGAATATATTTGGTTTAGAACTATATACAGAGATCTGTGGCCGCCTAACACCAGGTTTTCACGGCCACAGTCCTTGCATACGTAGCACTATTCGCACTACTGCTTACTACAACTTTTCCCAAATGCTACTCTACATGACTATTCCTTAATCCCTAATACTATTTACATAACTCTTTCTTATTGCTCTCGTGCCTTCTATCCCAGTGGCAGTTCTAAATTCCTAATTTTGACCTGCCTTTTACATCTTACTTTGTACAGAAATTTACCTACATCCCTGACCTCCGTGTCATTCGTAGTGCTTAAAATTTTCTTGAAGGCCAACTCTTCACCAACGGTGAACCACTTGTTCCTCAGGAGCCGTTCCCTCCACCTCCCGGTTTCCGTACACTTTAATAGTATGTGAATCTCGCTTTCTGTCGCCCCACATAAAGGGCATATTTTCCCTCTCAGCTTCCAAATACCAGCTCTGAACCATGCCCATCCCTCCCTCTCCGCCCTTGTACAGCAACCAATGTAACCCTGTCTACCCCACCCCGATTTCATCTCCCCGTACAACGCCAATGATCTCTTTTCTCTAATTTTAGCAAAAACGTTCTGTCGTTGTATGGCGTTGCACCTTTCCTTTAAAATTTCACACGTCCTGCCCACACTTCTTCCTTGCGGATCCTGCCAAATATACCCCAACCCCAATTTATCTAATTCCTCTTTTAATTATTTGTAGATGTACAACTCACAACTGAAGTTTGTTCGTCTAATATGGAATCACCTTGTATACAGAACTGTAGACTGTACTGCATCATGACTTATAGTAACATTAGTTGCATGTAGAATGAAGTGAAACTGAGGAAATTACATAATGTGGAACTTGTACAGTCCTGCAAGCATTTTATGAGTGTTTATCTAAGAATTTAATATAACCTATGTGTGTAGTAGTTCCAGACCCGGAGGAGAAATCATAAACTTAAACAAAAATTTCCTAGGAAAATGTGTTGGAAAGACGGATACGTTTGTTGAAATATAGTCTGCAGATGTTGATTAGAATAAACCGATTCAAAATATTTCTTGGGCGGATTTGTGTATTGATACGTTAACATGCAATTTATAACACTAGAGTTAGTTGCTCGGACTTTTAGTTTAGTGGTAACTACACATACCACCTGCTTTAATAATCGGTACCTCTGATTTTTTTATTTATGGATTTCGTGTGATTCTCAGTGTAAACAGGGACTATTTCTTAAACCTCAGAAATCAGTTGATTTTTGTAATGGTGAAGTGCCTTGTTTATTTCGCGTTTGGACAGAATTTTTAAAAATTATTTGGACGTGATTCGGCTTCAAATATTAACAACACTTTAGAAATTCTCCTGATATATGTATATAACGTGTGGTGATGGAATGTAATATTATGAGATGGTGAGAAATGTGGGCCAATGCAGTCGTCATATTTTTCATTGTTATTTTTGAGCACATATTTAGGTTGAAAACCACAAAGGAACTTAAGCAAGATGTATGCTGCCCGTGCTAACATACAAACCAGGGACATTCCGAATGCAGGACTGCTGGTAACATTGCCGTCACGTGTAGGGGCACAACGCATAATTGCATTTTTTGTGTCAGCTGTACATGGTAGCTGTTATTAATATAAACACGCGAAAGCTAGTCACGTGATTTGCAACTGGTAGTGTAGACTTTATGTAATGTCAACTATAATTGGTGAAAAGTACACGGGGCGAGATCTAAGCACTGTAAAGCTTGAACCTCTTACCTTAAACTTATAACAGTCACTGTAACTTGCAGCCATTTATTCTTATCGTGATTGAACATCTGTACTTTCATTTATTTCTGAGTCCAGGGAGCTACACAGCATGCAGGAGTTTGTGGGGAGAGTGATAGCTCCTACGTGTTCTTTACCTCGATACTAGTTGGGGGTTAGTGGTCAGCGTCATCGCCCGGCCTCGCTTTACCCGCAAGGATAGGACTCCGGCCCCCAGAGTCGGGGGACGGAAATTATTTTCTCCTGGCAGGACTCCAACTCCTGTTATCCAGTCCATATATTCAGACATTACACTGATTGAGTTACGTCGGCTCATATGGAGCAAAGTCCTTCAAAATTTATTGATCGTTTAGACAGTCAGTAAATTCTCCGTATTTTAAGACACCCGCATCTTTATCACCGTTTATACGAGAACCCGTCACTGAACTATTTTCTGAGTCAGATGAATCCAGCCCAAAACTTTGCCACCATATTTTAATGATCCATTTTAAAATTATCCTTCCACCTTCGCCTAGACTTTTCGAGCTATTTTCCTTTCAGTCCCTTGCTACAGTTTTTACAAAATGATATTCTAAGTTCCAAATCACACGTACTCCTTCAGTTGACCAATAATTCCTAACTTGATTCAAAGTGTCACTGTATTGGTTAAAACATTTAGTTTGTATTATGATAGTCAGAAGTTTCAATTCAATTTTTAATAGTCTACTTACTTCCATTTGCAGTACCTGAATTATGGGATTTAGGTTATGTTCGTTATACAAATTTAAATTCTTCCTGCGGTTTGTTTCCCATAACAGAAAATTATTTCCAAATTCATAATATACAATAAAATTCGTATGATGTATTTTTCACTTTGAGTTTAATTATTCTGGTCGACTGTTTCCACCATCATGGAATCTTGAACACAAGCCTCATTTGAAGCAGACTAGCGTTTGACGTGCGCTATTTGCTACCTCTAATTCTAATTCAAACTAGTCACTGCAAGGAACGTGCTGCCCTCTTTATTGCAACGTCACAAAACATTCCAGCTACATTCCATCCAAGGTGAGTGGTTATGTAGCTGGAAGTTGAACTATTCATATAACAGAACGTGTTGGTATCCGACCGCGTTATTCAGTTTACAGTGAGAGTCATTAGCGCCCTCACAGGCTAGACAACCAATGGTCTTTGTCGGAATATCTGACTAATTACGTAACTAATTCCACAGAACAGCATTCTTCTCGAGCAGCTAACAGTACCCTCAGCTTGTCAGGATAATCTCCAATGTTTACTCAACCAAAAGTTTTGTTACCATCTACACAAGAGCCCGCCATCGGTCCTTGTCGTCAGCCAGATAAATTCCATCTACAACCTTCAACTTTTATTAACATTTTTTTCCCATCTGTATCGATACTTCCAAACCTCTTTGTTATTCACAGTGGTATTTATTCATCAGGCTATCAAACTGTAATTTTATATGCATATCTGATGTCCCCCATGCGTGCTAAATAAATCACCCATCTATTTTACTAGGTTTAAGATTAATAATCCTAATACAATTTGGCGAAGAACACAGTTTGTGAAGATCCTTATAATGTAATCCTTTTTTAAACCTCCTGTAATTTCCTCACTCTTAGGCCCAAGTATTCTCCTAAGCTCAGTCTGGCATTCCTTTAATAATGAGAGACAAAGTTTTAAACCCCGCACAGAGAAGTAAATACGAAAAACTTAAATTGTATATCATTTATATATCTAGGATATTTTTAATATTTTAATTTAGTTCTATTGTATATTATTTATAAATTATCTCAGTAAGCTGTATTAAGTTTATAGGAGAAAGTGTGGAAAACAAGATTACTTTTAAGAAACATAAAAAGAAGTTCTTTAAGTTTAGCCGTGTTGCAATTAATTGTCATACACTAATTATGTATTTAATAATAATTTTACTTTATTTTGTAATTTATTTATAGTTACTTAACTACACTTTCGGTACCTTAGACTATGCTATTATACCATTGAACGAGCAATAAATTAGTAATTAGTTGCAAGTATGAGTGACTCGTGACAGGCCATGTAGTGAAATTGTGTTAGTAGTCCGTTGAGAAACAGAAGACAATGTCACAACACGATTATTTGTTCTGCATTCCTTTCTTTAATGAGAATTAACTGCAGACTGCGGTGTACCCTACTTTTCTCAAGTCACACACCATGCATTTGTAATACAGAGGACTTGACTTACTAATACAATGCGCGAAGTTACCATTCTGAAATTATATAAGAGAAATAAAGCCAGAAAGTGAAAATATCAACCGTTTAACAGAGCAAGAGAGTAAAAATACAGGGTGAGTCATTATTGCCCTTTATAATTTTAACGACAGAAATAAAAAATGCAAATATACTTTTGTCCGATAATGTCTCATTTTCGAGATAATCCACTTTAAATTTATGAGTAGCACGTACTTAGAGATTCTCGGTTTGAAATTTCTTGGTCGATATCAATATGGTATTTGTCTTTGTTGATAGTGTTGTAATCAACTGTAGTTTGTTATGATTTTGGAAATGCTGAGAGGTTACTCAGCTACGAGGAAAGAAGGAAATACGTAGGATCCGATGTAATTTGTGCCTTAGTTTGGATATGGAAGTGAGGGAACGTGGTTCCATCTGACAGCGTACAAAACGATCTATTCAGACGATGAATATGCAAATTTTTATTTTATATTTGGCAAAGAGCGGAAATTCAGATGTGGCACAAGGGTTGTGTGCTAATACGTTCCCAACCACCATTTTGAACATTTACTCTGAAGTAGTTCATTTGCACTTATTTAGATTCATTTAACAAATAAATAATATATCGCTTCATTTCTTACCAGTGTTGTTAAAATGTCAAAGGCCTCTGCTACAAAATAGAAATGTTACATTGGTACACGGCTCAAGAACAGAGTTATACTTCTGTAGAAGTAATTAAAACTAATTCAGTTTACAGAGACACAACGGTGGTTATGTCGGAATAAGTTTGTTCGTACAAGTGATTGCCTCTTTAATAACCTTGTTTACGGAACAAATCTACATGAAGGGTGGACATGTTTACGAAATATTGGCGATCTGTACGGTTCAAGGAATGTCAAAAACGTAATCAAATTTAAATGGCTGCAATTAAAATATAGACGTTTCCTGACAAACATTTTTACTTGTTTATGGGGATATAACATATCCTGGAATTTATGGAAGACAATAATTGTATTACTCTGTTTATATCTCGATTAATTTGTAAAACTGAGGATGCAATACCGTCCACGTGACAAATATCTCTTTTTGTTTCTTCACATTATGACTAATTTTAAGTAAGAAAACATAAAGTTAATATTCGTCAAGATAGACGAAAAATTTCCCGTGTTTTATTAAACCCTACGGTTAATTATTGTGATCAGAACAGCCAGACACTAGTCCATGTGCTCAGAAATTCACCTTACGTCACAACCTCTCAGAGAACGTCTTCACGATGCATTTTAATATTATTCTTCTCTCATCTGAGCAAGGTCTTCCAATTCAAAATTTCTCAACCTATGGTACGCGTACCACTGGTGGTACGCGAGCCAATGTTGAGTGGTATGTGAACTAAGTAAGAAAATCAAAAGTTAATATTAACATAAATAACAGTTTTCCCTGAACACATTTGATCAGTGGTACATTTAATGTGTTAGATTAAAATTAATGGTACGCCAGCGAAAATGGTTGAGAACCCCTGTTAAAAGTGATATCTTCACATTCTCTGACTAATTTTTATTATACATTTATCATTTCTACATGCCTTCCCTTCTATTTCTTGTTGATTTAATCGCGGTAATGATATCTGATGTGTAAAAATTACTCATTATGAATTTTTCTGTGGTTGCCTGTTATTTTTTCCTTCCTAATTCTAATTATTGTAAGTTTCTGGATCAGAAATTAACATAGGCACTGCCGTAATTTTTGCCTACTAATGACCAAGTTTTAATCTCAAATTCAGAAAAAGACTTACGAATAACAGGTCATGAGCTGAATAACTTAATAAATAAATACGGGTTGACGATCTCGATAGAAAAGACTAAGACAATGACATTCTGTGGCCGAAAACCAACAAGAAGTAAATTGGCAATAGACAACAAAATTATTGAACAAATACTTACTTTTCTTACCTGAGTTGTTCCCTAACATATGAAGCAGAAAAATACATAGATATTAAATCTTCATAATTTATAGAAGTTACTGGCCTTATCAACATGTGTTTTAAACCATCAAAAGTCCAAAAGCAAACTATAATAAAAAGTTATAATACTTTGGCACTACCAACAATTTTATATGGAAGTGAAAACTGGACATTTACAAATAAGGACACAAAAAATTACAGCTGCCGAGATGAAATTTATGAGACGCACTACAAAGTACACTTGGATGGACTATAAAAGAAATCACGACCTTAAGAGTTAAAAACGAAACCCGTTTTAGACAAAGTTTTGAAATATAAACACAGTTGGCTTCAACATGTTAGCATAATGCAGAGAGACAGACTTCCTACATTATTAAAAAAATACACACCACGTGGACGTAGAAACCCTGGAAGACAGCAGGAGAGACTTTTTAGGCTACGAGTGGATCAATATGACCTAACGCCTTGACTGTTTGATGATGATGATGATGATGATGAAAGCGTGGTATGGTATTTTGTGTCCACATTGTTACAAGTGTGTGTGTGTAAAATAGTGATTGACCAAGTTCTCAGTAATGGCGCTAGATGGCAGAATGTTCTATTTTAGGAATACTAACACCATTTGGTAAAATTTTAGACGCACTTCTAAAATTCTAAAGGACAAAATGAACTAGCGGGTAAATATTTTTTAAAAAGTAAACAAGGAATGAAGATATGAAATAAATTATTACCCGTTACATTTCAACCACTATTTTAAATTGTTTAGATTGCATTTATACGAGTTATAAGATAAGACGAGAAGAATGAGATGGGCGAGGCATGTGGTACGCATGGATGGGACAAGAGGTGTGCACCGGGTATTGGTTGGGAAGCCTGAGGGGAAGAGACCGCTGGGGAGACCTAGATGTAGATGGGAGGATAATGTCAGGCGGGCTCTATGGGAGATAGGAGTTGAAGGAGACAGGGTCCGGTGGAGGGCTTTGGTTAATTCGGTGATGAACCTTCGGGTTTGGTAAGCCATCTAGTTAGTTAGTTAGTTAGTTGGTTTACAAGTCATGAGATAAAAGAGATTAAGCTAGATTCAGTGCTTTCACGGCTATAAGTATGAAGATGCCTATCTTCTGGGACGTAGTACCTTCTAGTCTGGTATGTACTTACAGATGTTTTGGAGGAACGTAACTAGTTTCAATATCAGGGGCATTAACCTTCTCTATAACGTCGGTCAGTATCTGCCAGACTACCCGCTGCTATATTTCAGAAGACATCAACTTCACGATAATAAAGTTGCCAGCTGTGACTAAGCTTGTACACTGCATTCATCTGTTAATTATAGTACGAGATATCGATAATGCGCCGTTTTTTATTTTTAATTATCGATTAACATGCCTCAAAATCTAACTCTATAATATTCTTGGTATTCGTTATAGCCTGTTTTAATTGTAATAACACTTATTTCCATGCTGAAGGTCCAGAGTTACAGTTAATTGCTACCGTCGGTTAATTAACTGTCATAGTTTTAGGGCCAGTATAATTAAAAACATGTAAATTATACAGTGTTGTATAATTCTGAAGATCGCTTGTATATACACTATGTTTATTTAGCTGGTTGTTGTGTTAGTATTTGTTCACTTTTACGTAGTATATGAATAATTGTCAAATTTTGATTAGATTGATTATTTGGGCTCCTCTTAGAGGAATACAGATGATGAGTGATTTGAGGTTTTCACAGCGGTGAGTATTCGATTTCTGTCTTCTGGGTTGTTGCGCTATATAGTCTGGTCGATGAATTCATCGCCCTGATGACGGAGGCAGCATGACCTCTGAAACGTTGGTAAACCTCTACCAGACTACACAGCGCAACAACGCAGAAGACAGAAATCGAATACAGATGAATTTGCGTGAATGGGAGAGGATATTAGCCCTCAGTGGATAAATAAATTGAAATACGAGTAGTTCACTCAAACGAAGCATTTATTTACAACAGATACAATACAAAACAAGCAGCTCTATCAAGAGGATAAACATAAAATGAAACTTGATGGGTATTTACTAGTGAAGGTGCTTTGAGCTAAACACTGACCTAACAAGGTAAAGCAGGAACTAGTGGTAGCTGTATCTAGGAACTGAGTGGGTGTATAGGGGGGCCGCGTGGGAGTACGTGATAACTGGGGCTGCCGCCACGACCTTTTTGACGGGGACAACGACTTTCTTCAAGATTGGCGCTGGATGAGTGGCGTGTCCAGACTTCTCGACGATGGCGTTGAACCCGGTGTGTTTGTCAGCTGTGTAGTGAACTGTGCGGATTGTGCCGTCAGGTTCAACCAACTTGTAGTAACCTTCGACTTTGTCGCCGTTTCGCTTCTCAGCCTGCTCTTTGATGTCCCCAGTGTGTTCATCCTTGACTCCGTACTTGAACTCGTACTGGGCAGGAGCCTGAAATATATCAAATGAAAATTATGGTGAAGAAAAAGGTTTATTACTACAGATGAAAAATGCGTACAGAAATTTTGGGCGGAAGCCTGAAGAACGTTGGTCAGTTGGATAGTCTAGGGGTAACGAGAGAAAATAGAGTAGAGGAATTTGGACTGAATTCAGCTGACTCAGGACAGGGACAAGTGGTGAGATTTTGTGTAAGACAGTAATGAATATTCGTGTTTCGTAATACGAGAGAATTATCTTGATTGCTTGTGGACTCTCAAGATGGACTCTTGACCACGTGCTTACTTAAATGAATGTTGTGTGTATATTTTATTTACATTTTAAGTTGTGGATTCTAAAATTGTTACTTGGATTCTGAAATGTATAAGCATGTAATATTGCCAGTAACAAAATATTTGGTGTGTTATTTACTTCAGTCGACTAGGTTTGACTGTAACATGTGCGTATATGAATCACTAACAAATTACTAATCTCTTGGTGTCGTTTGTTTACTAACACTGTCTTATTACGTGTGTTATGTATGTATATTCCGTGATAATTATGTTGCAGGAAATATCTAGCATTATTAATACCAACGAATTTTTTACGGTTTTTTTATATTACCTCCTATGGTATTTGTTACGTTGATTACACTAATCCAGTCATTGAATCAGTTAACATGACTACCTAGCAAACATGAAGACGTCCCTGGGGTAACGCTCAGCTTCACCTACCATTGACGACTCAGTTCTCCAATATTTCATCCAATTAATTGGCTTAAGTTACTTCTACCTCTGTTCGTAGTTTAGATTTTATAATTTTGAATTTACATGTTACCTAAATTACAAATATTAGTCCGTCCTTGAACATATTTTAATGTTATCATTTCAGCTTTATCTCCGTACTTACAGCGGTAGTTAACCAAGAGGTTTCCCACCAAAAATTTGCGAGTTTCTCGATTTCATTAATCCGAGTTGTGTGTATCCTTCTAGCACTGAATTGAGAACTGGTTAAGAAAATGTTAAACTTCCAACAAATATTGTAGACACCATGGACGCCTATCACTAC
>NW_019059737.1:120430-160980 GCF_000696155.1 Zootermopsis nevadensis
AAATAGAAATATACGACCAATTGAATGATATTATTATTCACTTTATTAAATGACTTGTTTTATCAACTCATTAAGCTATTTGTTTCGGTTTATATATGTCTAGATATAATCCGATAGGTCTGAAACACTGTGCGATGAATGATGCTAATTTGGCAAAATTTAAATACCAAATCATAAACAGTAAAAGTATATTTTGAAATGTAATTTTCTATAAATTCTGCTTTCATTAGTCACGTGTTATTTTAAATATTCTCGTAAGAGGGCAGTGGCCGTCAGATGCGAAGGAAAACCAGCTTCGGTCTTGTGGTCGTGAACCTGCATTACTAATGAGGTTCCGCGTTGCTAAGAGGCTGCTTTCAATGTATATACTTATCAAGAAGCAATAATTATAATTATTATGGTTTTACTCTTTAATAGCTTGTCTAAGTATGTACTATTACAGACCATTATTTTTAGAAAACATGCCGTTATTTCTCACACATTTATTGTGCATTTATTTCAGTATTTATTTTAAATTGTTTTGTGACGCTGTATCAAAGGCGTATGTTTACGGCATCCAAGAGATGAAACCACAATCATGTGCTGTAAATTGCAATAACTTGGTACTGTCATTACGTACTTCAGAATTTTATCCTGGAATTTGGCTGGAGGGACTGAGGAAATACATATATAATTTGAACTAAAACGAGCCGGTCTTCCAAACCGATATTCGAACTTCATAGCTTCCTGTTTGAAGTCGATAGCTTTCCTTTTGATTCACAGTAGCTTACTCTTATGTTCTTTTTTAATTTCTCTGATTTTAACTACATTGTTGTTATTTAGACTGTCTGTTGAAGAATTATATGCATTGTGTACTCTGTTGCTGCTGAAAACCGAAATACTGCTTACAGAGTTTTAATTTGTTTATTTATTAATAGGTTTGAATATTTTTACACGTACATTGTAGATACAATTTAGGTGTAACGTAACTGAACATAATCTTATTAAATTTAGTTTATCTCTCCATTTTAACAGAAATATATCTCACAAAATTCTACAAAACGTTATCAGATTATTTTTATATTCTTTCGGAAATAAATATCTGCCATGAATGAATTTATAAAAAAATTCTTTTTTGGACGCAGTTTGTAGTTCATGGTGATCATGAATATAAAAATATAAAATATTTTGGCTTGTAAGACTTTTTGCGCTTTTATTTATCTGATCATTCCTTTTGGCTTGTAAGATTTTTTGCGCTTTTATTTATCTGATCATTGAATATTGATGTTGAGATTTAATGATTAGCATGTCTTTTAAGTGTCTTCGGCATGTAACTTTTGCTACCTTCTCGTTGTAATTTCTAATCTAAGTTACTTTATTTAGAATACTTGAAATCCGAAAATAGTTGAATTTCCTAATTTGCTGTGCGAATATTTTCGTCTCAAAAAGGACTTTAAATATCAGAAATTTTATTTTCACTCATTTGTAACGTTAAAAATCGCAACGATTATCTCTCCCTGAAATCAGACTTACGTGAAGGGAAAAATCTTGCCTAACTTCCAAATATTAATTACATTCAGTTTCTTAAAATCATTTTCTCTACATTAATCGTTACAGTGAACAATAGCATGATAGAAATATTTTTGTGTTTACGATTTTTTAGACAAGAAACGTCAGCTGCTGTGGAGAATCTGAAGTAGTTACTCCATCATATTCCGAAAGAAGAAAGAAAAAGCATGTAAACGCCCAGGTCTTCGAGACTACAAGGTAGGATAATGGTTGCACGATAATAAGTATTGCTGTAGAAGTAGTTAGAAATTAATTGAAGGAATTCAGAAGATTTATGGTCTTAGCAAGTGGCTACACGTCGAGAACAGAATTTATATTTTCCAACGTTACAAATATTTCTATCTCTTTGAAGGGCGAATGTAGAATTAAAGTTCATGTTATTTAAATTTTGCTTCTCTTGTGTCTACAAATTGGTAAGCCGAAGTGTATTAAATGGAGCCTCGATGAGTTCACCAATTGCAGTCGTATTTGAGCCACAAATTATGGAAATTAATAGAGTGGAATATCTTACTAAAATGCATTTCTATTCATAAAATACGTGCACTAGCTTCTGGCCATAGGAATTTTACTGACATCATGAATTTTGCAGTATTTGTGCGGTATGAAGTTAGGTCAATGCATGGCTAAAATACTTACTTCGTGTATATTTTATATTTTTTGGTTTAGTGTATTTATTAAATAAAATCGATCAGGGTTGATTGAATATTGCTGTTTTATTTAGGAAATTCTATCCGGAATGTTATGTACAGAAAAATCAGATATGAAATATTTGTCATAATGTAAATGTATTTTTCGGACTGACTAATAAAATTATTATTATCTGCCTTCATACAAGAATTCAGTACTACAAGGTTTGGTATTTCGTTACAAATCTGTCCTTATTTTACTAGCGTCCGACGTCGATTGTTTACGCAACAAAACCTGTAATTATCATGTGTTGTGTGATATTGATTGTATTTAAATCATAACATGACGCTCCAATGTAATCTGATGTATTTACGGACATTTAATTTGTTTACGAAGTTGAAGATTTCTAACAATGGAATGAAAGGTGCTGTAATTTCTTTGCTGTATCTATAATTTAGGTGTTTAAAGGAAACAAGAATTTTCGGAAGTTGCTTGATCAGGAACCCCAGTAGATCAGGCTTTTGTATCCCTGTTACCTGAAGATGGAAGTATAAATAACTTCCGAAACGTTGTGCTTTTCAAAACACCGAAATATACGAAATTTTATATTTTTATTTAAAAATTTACTATTTTTAATTTGGATCAGTAAAGAAATTTTCATTTCTGGTCCATTGAACCTACATCCTCGTGTTACTTATGGGTGTAATAAGTTAAATTGCTTGTTAAATATGCACTTACTGTGAAAGTAAACATTTTCTCTGTTGTCAGCTGAAGACAAGTCTTGACCACTCTGTTACTCAGTTGTGAATGCTCTGTTGAAGGGACCCGATTTATATATATATACTGTGACTCTTATCGGCTAGTAAAAGGTTGACCAAATGAAACCCCTCACCTCTCTTGTGTGACACTGCTTTATTTTATTCGCAGTTTTTTCTCGTACAAATCAATACTTTGGTTACATAAATCCACTTAACGACATGTCCCCACCTTATTACGCTAGGTTAATCCATAGACAAGTGCGTACAGTAAATAAAACATTAAGTCTTAATGGATAAAATAGGAGAAAGACGGATTTCAATATTATAGGTCAGTTAAATGTAATATATTTTCTTCAGGCCTGACTTTTACTTTATGCCATTAACTGTTGTTGGGGTGATAGTGTTTCATGTAAAATGGTTGTATGTATTACTATGAGGAACGTAGTGGGGCGAGAGCTATCACAGTATTTAAAATGTGGGGCTCTGTTAATCGTAATGTGGCATTGATTTTTATTATTCAAATGCAGGTCTATAGACTTTCCCTTTCTCTTTCGACGCTTACGAGACATGAATTCAGCCACACGTCGCCCTCAGGGTATATTTGTGGCAAATTAGTTTGTGTTCTCACAGATGTCGCCCCTTGTAGACAGAAAAAAATAGAAGAATCACTTCAATTCGCTGCTGATTGGCTGAATGGTACTTGGTGTGGAATCTATATCACATTTTTGGTCACGTTTTTGAATTGACATATAAATAAACTTACTTATAAATTATGTAAGGATATAAGGAATACCTCAGCTTGAACATGCTATTCGGTGTTTATGTTATATAAGTAAATTACATTAACGTAGTTTAACTTTACCTATCTTTGCCCTACCTTGAAATATGTGAACTTGTGTTGCAATAATTGGTTAAAACTTCAGTACGCCTGTCAATGATACATTATAATAACGTTTTATAAATTTTGTTAGAAACTTAGCCAGTCACATGTTTTTTAAATTTTCGGACGCTATCGAATTACGTTCACATACACGTAATTAACAAGCCACGGTGGTCTAGCGGTTAGAACGCTGGCCTTGTAATCCTGGGGTCTCGGATTCGATTCCCGGCGGTGCCCGAATTTATAACTTGTGTTGGGCAAGGCCGTGGTCTAGGCAACACGGAGTTTTCCTCCGGGGGCTTCCCTGGTTTCTCCGTGGCATCCCAACAATTACTCCATTCACACACAGAAGAAGGCAATGGCAAACCACTTCTGGATCATCTGCCAAGAACGTATATGAACAGGTCCCAGTCCGAGAAAAGGATGGAAGGATCCTGTTCATATGGACCTGTCGCCAGACAGAACACTAAAAAACAAAAAAAACACGTAATTATATTTGTCAATCTACAAATATTTTTATTTTAGAAAAAGCAGTGTATAAAACCAAGAATGGAAACTATTGTGCAATTTGTGTTGAAGGTGTACACGGAAACACGTGCCCTAAGAGAGTCCACATAAAGTACCAGTTGGAGGGAAGCACCATTTTAAAGTGGTGCTATTGTGTACATGAAAATTGGTACAGTTACCTAACGAGGTTGCAAGAAGGTTGGCATTGGACAATAGAAGCAGAAAATTACATGGCAAGGAACCACACTGCCTAGGACTTGGGTGAATATTTGACGAGAAATGTCCTGCGAAAAAAAAGAAAAAAAGAAATTGTCATTGTCGATTTTATGCTGTCGTGACTTCAGAATTTAACAGACCCTGAGGAAATCTAGATTTACGAATTCCACGAAACAGAAGACTCGAACAGTTTGTGCAACGTAGGAAGGGTTTAATAAGCTTAAAAGTTGAAAAGAAGAAGACTCCTATTTTAACACTCGCATTTTGAATGATAAGAGGCAGGAATCCTCGGCGTGCAGAAGGGAGATGAATGACTTGATTCATGATTTTCGAAAAACCTGCGCATATTTTGAATGCCTGTGTCCAACTGTTTAATTAAGCGTTTTTAACCAACTCCTATTCAGGTGTTTGTTTTAATTTAGCAATTTGAAATCTGACAGTTACATTTTTGTTTGACGTCGAAAATTTTACAAGCCTTTATTGGAATTCGAAAAAAAAGCTTCTATAAAGAAATTTATATTGTGTGTGTGTGCGCGCTCGCTCTTCTGCGAATTAAGTGTAAGTTGTTAAATTGTGTTCACGGAAAAAGGATCTATCTCACAGATACTGAAAATACATGATTATGTTGCCCCTCCGGGTTATGATGGCATGTGGACACCGACATAACGGATAAAATAATATGTGTACTGTATATACAGCACCCAGAAGGAAAACATCGTCTTTACCGCCGTGAGAAAATCTCGTACTATGCATCACGCTTTCATACAAAATTAAGTCGCGACTCTGATCTAAGGAAGGATTCTTCTCAATACGACAGAGGTGCAGTGATGATTTATTTCAATACGTTCTTCAGTAATATGTCATTGGATGATAGTATTTTACCCCTTTCGGTGCTGGTAGAAGATAATGTAACTAGGAATGTTTACATTATCCCCTAAAAAAAATATTGCACTCCACTTCATGTGGTAGTTATTCAAAAATTACTGCTTTTTCAGTAGTTAAAATTGTAAAGTTAATTTCACCCATTTAATTTCACTGACAATTTGCATTTTTCTCCCCTTGTTATGACACCGTTAACACACTCGTGCAGATTATTCGTCTCGGTTCAAACAACTTTCAGTTCTTTTCAGTAGTGAAGTTACTAAGGCATTGGAATTAAAACCATTTCGATAGTTTTTTTTTTTTTACATTCTCCGAATGTCTTGTTAGATAATAAGCAAACATCAGACAACATATTTTTGAAACACGTTCCGGTAATCAATAGCCAATTAGAAAATTAACGTCCGTGTTAATTTAAACACGACCAGAAACAAATATTATAGCGTGCAATAGACCGTAACGAAGAACAATTCCAGCAAGAATGATTACTGAATGAAAATGAATGGTGGATGTGAGTATTATTAATACACATTTTATTGCTGTGTTACGTACGTGAAGAACAAAAGGTTATGAAATTATAAATCAGTTGTATTTTATAACACAGACATTACAAAATAATTGTATTTCACTCATAAGCCGGTATAAATGGACATGCACGTTGGTATTCTGTAAAGGAGCTTGTTTGAGCTTTCCATTTACACAGTAATTAATTCAATTGTTTATTTTAATTACGTAAATTACTGAAGCAGATAGACCATTTTGGAGAGTAGACTAGACCCGCCAACATTGACGGAAATGGAACTCCTTTGTGTGGAACAGTGATGCAATTTATTAAGTATTATGATTCCAAATTTCATTGAAAGTCAAAATTTATTATATATTTTTTTCTATAAAACACCAATCAATAAGAATCTAGAATTTTAGTACCCAGAAAAACCTATAATGATGTGATCTACGTCACTCTGATAATTCCAGCCTCTGCTGACTGATTACACAAGGACAATAAATATAAATTAGGGTGCAACAAGGAAATTTCATTCTGCCTTCGAAGTTACTTACGTTCTAATATTTTACCCAACATCTCAAGGATCCAACCGAATGTTATTTGAATCAAACATGTTTAAATGTAGCCTTCGTATCTATTAGTTTGATCACTTAAAGAGAACTACCTGACGATGATTTTATAAAGTCTAAACACAATGGATTTTAATAAACATTGAAAATACAACCTTAAAACGTGTGTAGATGGACTGTCAACCTAGCGCTTATGAAAGAATACATTAGTTACATCTGTTTACTACGCGTGCACACGCCTTCAGCTGTCAGTTATCAGTCAGTAGTTTAAAAACTCCAAACATTTTTTTGTAAATATTACGTTTATAAAGGTCGTAACAGTTTATTGGAGGACTCCATACCCTGCGGATTTAATTTTCCTTTAATCGACGGACTTAAAATATTTGGCGTAAATTACAAATTATGGAACTTCTTAACACTTTTTATTCATTGTCGATTGTGGTCTCCTTGGTTGTGACACTGTTTATTTTTGTAGATGATTACCAAAATTCCGGAGGAATTAACAGTCTTTTGTCCATCTTTTATTCTCTTCAGCACCCAGGCCTCTTGACATCACTATATAAAATCACATATACAAACTTTTACACTTTAAAACAACTATATCGTACCAGACGCGTTTCAACCTCATGAGGTCATCATCAGTGATATATTAAAATCAGTCCATTAAATTCATATAATTCAGGGGTTCTCAACCTTTTTCGCTGGCGTACCACTAATTGTAATTTAACACATTAAATGTACCACTAATCAAATGCGTTCAGGGAAAACTTATTTATGTTAATATTATCGTTTGATTTTCTTACTTAGTTCACGTACCACTCAACATTGGCTCCCGTACCACCAGTGGTACGCATACCATAGGTTGAGAAATGCTGATATAGTTCATACGACAACGTGTTGTTACAAAGCACTGTGTTCCTTTATGTCAGGTTTTTAAACCACACTTTAAGTATTACCAACGAACATGTAATGATCCACGACGGTCCGGGTTCAGACGGCGCACGGTGGACAACAACGTAAGTCAGCGTGATCCAACTGGCGGCCTGCGGGCCGGATCCGGTCCGCGAAAGTATTATGGATTTGTTACTAGTTAGAACAAACACATTTTCTTCGAAGTTGATAAAAGAACATTCTGCTCAGTGTTCTCACTAAAGCCATTGACATTAAAAGCATAATATGTACTTACTACAGGTACAAATTAATATTGTATCAAATACAAGCTGTTAAAGTAGCGGAGATCAAATAATTTGTGTAAGTTTTCAAGGTAAATATTATGAGAGATAAGAGCTGTTGTAGGAACAAATTTAAAATAATATACACCTCTAAATAAGTTTTGTGCACGTTTAAATAAAATTTATATTTCAGCATATGCAATGGTAATTTGTCATTTCTGAATAAGTATTATTGAAGATAACGACAATGCAAAAATAGTGACAGTAGGGTTTCTTGGCCCTTGGGTCCAACAGGAAAAATATTCTGGCCCGGGCGAGGAAAAAAGTTGGACCACTCTGTCGTAAGACACAAGAGAGACTTCGGTCATCGGACATAGAGCTGCAATACAAGAACACATCCACCTCGAATAGAACGACTCGACCCAGCACATGTGGGTGACTCAATTGGGCAATACACCAGTTTGTGTGCAGCATAAACCATAAAATGTGATATTACAAAAGTGTGGGTCTATAAATATGACAGTGTCACAGTGTCATTTTGACAACACTTTGTTATATAAGCTATATGAATTTAATTTAATATGTTAATGGACTGATTTTAATATGCCACTGATGATGACCTCGTAAGGTTAAAACGCGTCTGGCATGATATAGTTGTGTTTAAAGTGTAAAAGGTTTGTTTATATATGTGATTTTGTGTAGTGATTCGATACTAAACGTTATGCAAGGTTTTAAAATCTCTTGGCATTGTCACTTTATATATGACTTTTTTTGCTGAGACTAAATGTGTTAAATTTTTCTCGGTCGGCCACGGCATCAATTCAGAGCAGTAGTCTAATCTCTCAGGGAATGGTGACGTCATAAGCATTGGACGTTTAACTTTTGATCCGAGCTGGCGCCTCTGGCCGCTGAAGAATTGCTTCGCCCCCAGTTTATATTCTTGTAAGGTAGGTAGCCACGGTGGTCTAGCGGTTAGAACTCTGGCCTTGTAATCCTGGGGTCTCGGATTCGATTCCCGGCGGTGCCCGAATTTATAACTTGTGTTGGGCAAGGCCGTGGTCTAGGCAACACGGAGTTTTCCTCCGGGGGCTTCCCCGGTTTCTCCGTGGCATCCCAACAATTACTCCATTCACACACACAGAAGAAGGCAATGGCAAACCACTTCTGGATCATCTGGCAAGAACGTATATGAACAGGTCCCAGTCCGAGAAAAGGATGGAAGAATCCTGTTCATATGGACCTGTCGTCAGACAGAACACTAAATAAATAAATGAGCATGTAGGAGGACAAGGTCCAACACTGTTGAATATAACAGGTTGAATTAAATTACAATTTTTGTTTTTTTATAATAGAACTGAACACGTGTAGGGTACGGAATATGTTTCTAAATGTAATAAGGATATAGTTTAAAAGTAAAGAACTCACAAATAGATTAAATTAACAGGATGCATGCTCGTAAGAAGCGGTTTAATGGGCAAGTAGCGGAAAAAATTACTTTCTGATTTTCGGTACCCTCCTTCCAATTAGCTTTTATTTCTTCCTATTTATGCCTTCAGGAAAGCTGATTTCGGGTGCCGTAGCACATATTTTTTCGTACAGTTACTTTGGTGCTGTCATGACGTAATTGTGACATGTGGATCTACTTGTCAGACATTTTTCATCATTCAATAGCTTCATTACTGGGGAAAGCCTTAAATTCGTTGCGTAACTGGTTCATTTGCTTTGATGCCGTGTATTTAGATGAAGCAGTGCGGCGCCGTTCATTTAGCGAACACACTTGTACGAACACATGTATTTCTGTCACGTTTCACGTCCATCCACGTGAGGAGCATAATATTTAATTTCTTGTGATACTTCACGAAATTATTTTTCTTTTAGTGTAATTGTTAGAAGTGTTTTCGCAGTGCGCATTATTCAAAATTATATATATATATATGCATTACAGACTAATTAATGAATGTTTTTGCAACTGATGATGACCTCTTAAGGTCGAAACGCGTTTGGCACAATGTGTTATTTAATGTGTAAACAGTTTTGTTTGCATGCATGATTTTTATACATCAATACACTGCATGGTATTAAAAGTTATAAGATAAGGCAGGTCGGTCAAAGAAGGTTAGTCTTTGTTCCTGGGAAGTGGTCGTGTACTGAGACAGAGTCAGCCTGAGAGATGTTGTATGTATGTCTTCATATCATGATTTGAGACCTTTAGGGATCTCTCATTAAGAAAATTGACACTTCGACTGAAACTCAAAATTTTTCCCTTCCTAGTAAGAGACAAATTCGTTTGTGTTATAACTTCTTGTTTATTCAGTAACATTAAACGAACATTTGACTGTCGTTTTAGCTCAATTCGTAATATTTTTTCTATAAAATATATGGCATTTCAAATACTTCTGAGGCTGTTAATTATACTTTGAAGCATACATTTATTCATAAAAATATACAAATTTGAAGAAATACAGATTTTTTTTTTCATATTCTAATTACTACTGAGGAATCTGATACATAAGTTCCCTAAAAAATCTAGGATTATAAAGTATGAAAATACAACGTTATACATAAAAAATATGGTTGTTTCTGATATTCAGTTTACGTGGCAGTGAACCTCCATAGCCATGTCCTGGAGCGTCGCTGTAGTCTGCGGCAAGAGGCCCGTAGGCTTCGGTGGGTGACCCTGCATAATAATCAGATAAGCTTGTAGCAGTCGCGTACGAACTCCCTGGAGTAATTCTTCGAGGGTAAGAAGGAGCGTAGTTGGGGTGGTCGGAGCGTGGGAAAGCGGGTGCCATTTGGGGGTATCCGGGAAGACTCTGGGCCTGAGTGATAGTGAGTGGATGTCTGGCGTCTCCTGACCAAGTGACTACAGCGTTAAATCCGTTCAGATCATCAGCGGTATACTCCACTGTCCGGGTGGTGCCGTCAGGTTCAACCACACTGTAGTGTCCGTCAACTCTGTCGCCATTTCGTCTTTCAGCTTGTTCTTTGATGTCGTTGGTTTGTGCATCATTAACATCGTAATTAAACTCGTAGTTAGGTGAAACCTGAAAATCATAATACATATTTATTGAAATAAAATACCCTTAACTTGAAAAAACAGTGCTAATTTAGCAATTCTTGTTGTTCTTCTATAAATTTCAAGGGAGACAGTGGCTTACAGAATACTTATGCTTCTTGGAATTTATAAGTAGGCGTAGAGCCAGAAAGCAATTTAAGAGACAGACTGCTATTTGATAAATTTAGAGAAATTATTCTGTTGAATATGTCGAGAACGCACCTGAATTGAAAATCTCCATAATCAAAATTTTGAATTGATTGTGTGTTTATGCAAGACATTACAAGAAAATAAAAGCATGTGATTTAATATAAACAGAATTTCCCAAAAAATGCATATATATTATAATGCTGAATATTGTGTGTATACATCTTTTTTGGGACAATTTTATGTTCTTCGTTTATGCAGAAAGGAAAGATACAATAAAATATCTTGGTTTCTAATGCAATCACAGTTAGTTTTTCATTAATTCTGTGTTATTTTGGAATTATGTTTTAATATTAGAGCTCTTTTCTTCTGTACATTACCCTTTCCTTGCAGCACTGGACTTAAAATCACTTTGCAATTTTATAATTGCAATGTGTTGAAGAAAAAATTATTTCACTTAAATGTTTTCTCGTACACCTAAAGTTTGTGGACTCTGTATTATAAGGATATGAACTTAATTTTTTCCTCCATCATGAGTCTTTGGTGGTTTTATGATCGTAAGCTGTCTTTATTTCAGAGTTGTCCACGGAAATATGTTTTCAGAATAGCACGTTGTTAACTTGATGTCATACAAAAGGTTTGGTATCTGAGGCTAAATAATACAACTTTTTCTTACTCACATAATTATCAGTAGTTTCATAGCGATGACGTTCAGACCCATGACTGTAACCCACATGTGGAGGATGAGTGTAGTCGAGGTTTGTTGCATCGTCAGGAGCATATTCCATATTCGAAGGACGAGGATAGCCTAGACTTGGCGTAAGAGCGTAATCAAGATTTTGGGCGTGAAGTACACGTCCTTGAACAGAGTTTCCGTATGAGGACATGTAGCGAGGTACTGCTGCTGTACTCGCCACCAGGACTGCCAACACCATGACCTAAGGACACAACGTTAACTGTTTATACTTATAAATACACAACCACTAATGTTTCTACCATTTAAAAGGCAACTCAATTTTGATTCACTAATATTGAAACAAAACATTTTCTACGGTCTTGCATAATTTTTAGTAACGCTAGTGTCGAGAAGAATGAGATGGGCGTGACGTGTAGCGCGCATGGACGGGACAAGAGGTGTGCACCAGGTATTGGTTGGGAAGCCTGAGGGGAAGAGACCGCTGGGGAGACCTAGACGTAGATGGGAGGATAATCTCAGGCGGGATCTATGGGAGATAGGAGTTGAAGGAGACTGGATTTTGTTGGTCCAGCACAGGGTCCGGTGGAGGGCTTTGGTTAATTCGGTGATGAATATTCGGGTTCGGTAAACCATCTACCTAGTTAGTTAGTTAGTTAGTTAGCGCTAGTGTCACTCTCACAAGTTCGAGCGTCGGCCATGTTGCTGTTCCCCACAGTAGGAAATTTAAAAAAGTGTTGTGTTAGGCTGGCTTCCAGTGTGGCATTACCTTTTCAATACGTTGCTTAAAAATTCGTAGGCTAGCTCAGAGAATGACTTACAGATATGATGATATCGTAAATCTACTTTATCTCCTTAATAAGGGAAAGTAAGCTGAGCGTGTTACTCTGATATGTGCTCTAACATTGTGGTTGCCGTGTGTTTCAAGTTGACTTGATTCGTAAGTGCTTGCTTTATATAATTTGTGGAAGTGTTTGTGTGACGCGGATTACTATGTGATTTATTAAGGGGGATTGTGGGTTGTAATACTGAGAAATAAAATAGTTTACTAAAAAAGATGTGTACACAATTCTAACGTAATGTGTGTGTGTAAAGCTTTTTGGGGCACACTGTAGCATTTTATTTGTGGTGAAGCAACAGGCAATATTGAATAAGGATATTTATTACAAAAGCAAAACACTTCCTTCATGTGGGATGAAAGTGATAGTTAAAAACTTTTACAAAAAAATTAAAGTTTTCTAAACTTAATTTTTGGATATGAAATTGTAACGAAAATATTAACGTTATTATACATTACTGTTATATTGAGTAAAATAGACGTTTCTTTCTAGGATTTTACATTCTTGCACTGTATTAGATTTTGTTAACGTTAACAGTTAAATATGGACCAGTGTGATGTACATATTGCCTTGTTCTCACAGTCCTCCTGTGAGAAACTTTGAATTCCACCTTAAGATAGATCACCAATAAAAAGTATACATGATTATAATGAAATTGCCCTTTTTTTGAAATCTCTAACATCAGAGTGTTGAGAAACAGAACCGTATGTACATGTCATTGTGTGTGTGTTGGGTTTGTATATCCACCAGAGTTTTTTTACAGTAAGTTCGTATCTTATTACGATAATTGTTCCATAGAAATGTTTTTTAAATCCTTTTTCTCAAAGTCATAAAACGTGTTCAAGTAGGATTTGAGGTTTTCACGCCGGTGAGTATGAAGATGTTTGTCTTCTGGGTTATAGCGACGTGTAGTCTGGTAGAAGTTTCGCAACATTTTAGAAATCCCTGCTGCCTCCATTATCGCGGATCTTCCTGATGATGGAGGCAGCAAGGACCTCTGAAACGTCGGTAAATTTCTACTTGACTACAAGGCGTAGCAATCCAGAAGACAGCCATCTTAAAACGTGTTTGCTGGATCAAAGTCTCTAACCTTTATATGAACCATTGTTCCTTACTGAATCGAAGAGCTTGTTTCACAGTGCTGGTTTCTTTGTGATGATGGACCAGTCTTCCTTCCCTTATATATACAACTAATCTCTCGAGTTTATCTGCAAAACTTACACCACACCTTGTTTCTTGTTGGCATGATAGGCATTAATTCTACATTCCAATTCTCATGCACTTTCTGATAATAGGGAAGCGAAACCATCTGAGCACAAACAAATATGTGATTAACAGCAGTTTTATCTCCCACGACATCACAGTTATGATGCAATTCAAAGTAGTGTGATAAGGAACTGAAAGGAATGTTAGGACACCTTCAAATTTGGTTGAAGAAAATATGAGAGAGACAAAATAAGGAAAATAACACGATCTTTCATGTGGAAAACAATAATCAGGAGTAAAGTAGACGGTATGGAAGTTAGATTGCATAATTCGCAGAAGGACGATGGAACACTTTCGTGTAGAAGCTCGAATTATAAAAAGGCTAAATTGGGGTAAAACAACTTTCCTGGCTAAACATTTATATTTTTGACTTATTAATTGAGTTTAAATGACCCTCTTATAATTGTCGTTATAGTTTACCATTCTTAGAATATAGTTTATTGTTTACTGCAAGTAACAGTTTAGCGGCTAGGCTTTCTGGGAAACAACCGGGGTTCGATTCCCGAGAGGATCAAAGATTTTTATCTTTGTCGCCGCGTCTTTAGTGGCTCTGGGACCCACCCAGCTTCCTGTCCCTGTGGGTAAAGTGGCCGAAACATGAACCTGACCACTCACCTACATATAATGGTGAGGTTAATAATGCATGGATATTTACCTATGCCATCACAAACTCGTGTTAATTAAGCACAATGGCATCTTTGCCTTCAGAAATAACATAAATTCGAGTTCACTAATCTCTTGAATACGTAGATTTAAATGGAAACAACTTTAAATTAGAAGGTTATTTCATCATTTTTTTTGGTAGATTAAGACTCACAGAGTATGGAAAAAGTGCTTTTGGATGTTATTCAATACAGTTTTAGACGATTTAATTACAAAACTGAAAACACATAAGAGAGCCATGGCATTAAATTTGTAAGCTCTTGACCACTGGGATCATAGGTTCGAATGTTGTTTAAGGCATGGATTTATGCACGCGTCTTTTTTTCTGTATTGTGCAGATTGAGGCCTTGCGACGGGCCGACGTCCGAGTCCTATTAACTTTTTAAATAGTTTCAAGCAGCACAGTAGTTTTTTAGAATCTGATAGTCGCTCAGCTAGTCTAGATACTTTTTGGCTTCTATTTAAACCTAAGGTTCATTGCCAAGAGTAGCCACCGGTCCCTATCGCGAGCCGTATTAATCCAGTCCACACCTTCTCATCCTATTATCCTTCCATCTATGCCTTGGTCTTCTGAGTAGTTTTTCTCTTTAGGCTATGCAACCAAAATTGTGTACACATTTTTATCTCCCCCATGTCTCCTCCATTTTCATCTTTATTGATTTCTTCGTGTTCATATTTAGCTAAAATCACATGTTATAAAATTCCTCAATATTTGTTTTCTGTCTCTTATCTTGGGACCAAATCTCCTCAACGCTTTTTTCTCTGACATCTTTATAATTCGAGAATTAATTAACAATCCAATGGAATCGAAGGAGACTGGATTTTGTTGGTCCAGCACAGGGTCCGGTGGAGGGCTTTGGTTAATTCGGTGATAAATATTCGGGTTTGGTAAACCATCTACCTAGTTAGTTAGTTAGTTAGTTAGCGCTAGTGTCACTCTCACAAGTTCGAGCGTCGGCCATGTTGCTGTTCCCCACAGTAGGAAATTTAAAAAAGTGTTGTGTTAGGCTGGCTTCCAGTGTGGCATTACCTTTTCAATACGTTGCTTAAAAATTCGTAGGCTAGCTCAGAGAATGACTTACAGATATGATGATATCGTAAATCTACTTTATCTCCTTAATAAGGGAAAGTAAGCTGAGCGTGTTACTCTGATATGTGCTCTAACATTGTGGTTGCCGTGTGTTTCAAGTTGACTTGATTCGTAAGTGCTTGCTTTATATAATTTGTGGAAGTGTTTGTGTGACGCGGATTACTATGTGATTTATTAAGGGGGATTGTGGGTTGTAATACTGAGAAATAAAATAGTTTACTAAAAAAGATGTGTACACAATTCTAACGTAATGTGTGTGTGTAAAGCTTTTTGGGGCAGACTGTAGCATTTTATTTGTGGTGAAGCAACAGGCAATATTGAATAAGGATATTTATTACAAAAGCAAAACACTTCCTTCATGTGGGATGAAAGTGATAGTTAAAAACTTTTACAAAAAAATTAAAGTTTTCTAAACTTAATTTTTGGATATGAAATTGTAACGAAAATATTAACGTTATTATACATTACTGTTATATTGAGTAAAATAGACGTTTCTTTCTAGGATTTTACATTCTTGCACTGTATTAGATTTTGTTAACGTTAACAGTTAAATATGGACCAGTGTGATGTACATATTGCCTTGTTCTCACAGTCCTCCTGTGAGAAACTTTGAATTCCACCTTAAGATAGATCACCAATAAAAAGTATACGTGATTATAATGAAATTGCCCTTTTTTTGAAATCTCTAACATCAGAGTGTTGAGAAACAGAACCGTATGTACATGTCATTGTGTGTGTGTTGGGTTTGTATATCCACCAGAGTTTTTTTACAGTAAGTTCGTATCTTATTACGATAATTGTTCCATAGAAATGTTTTTAAATCCTTTTTCTCAAAGTCAGAAAACGTGTTCAAGTAGGATTTGAGGTTTTCACGCCGGTGAGTATGAAGATGTTTGTCTTCTGGGTTATAGCGACGTGTAGTCTGGTAGAAGTTTCGCAACATTTTAGAAATCCCTGCTGCCTCCATTATCGCGGATCTTCCTGATGATGGAGGCAGCAAGGACCTCTGAAACGTCAGTAAATTTCTACTTGACTACAAGGCGTAGCAATCCAGAAGACAGCCATCTTAAAACGTGTTTGCTGGATCAAAGTCTCTAACCTTTATATGAACCATTGTTCCTTACTGAATCGAAGAGCTTGTTTCACAGTGCTGGTTTCTTTGTGATGATGGACCAGTCTTCCTTCCCTTATATATACAACTAATCTCTCGAGTTTATCTGCAAAACTTACACCACACCTTGTTTCTTGTTGGCATGATAGGCATTAATTCTACATTCCAATTCTCATGCACTTTCTGATAATAGGGAAGCGAAACCATCTGAGCACAAACAAATATGTGATTAACAGCAGTTTTATCTCCCACGACATCACAGTTATGATGCAATTCAAAGTAGTGTGATAAGGAACTGAAAGGAATGTTAGGACACCTTCAAATTTGGTTGAAGAAAATATGAGAGAGACAAAATAAGGAAAATAACACGATCTTTCATGTGGAAAACAATAATCAGGAGTAAAGTAGACGGTATGGAAGTTAGATTGCATAATTCGCAGAAGGACGATGGAACACTTTCGTGTAGAAGCTCGAATTATAAAAAGGCTAAATTGGGGTAAAACAACTTTCCTGGCTAAACATTTATATTTTTGACTTATTAATTGAGTTTAAATGACCCTCTTATAATTGTCGTTATAGTTTACCATTCTTAGAATATAGTTTATTGTTTACTGCAAGTAACAGTTTAGCGGCTAGGCTTTCTGGGAAACAACCGGGGTTCGATTCCCGAGAGGATCAAAGATTTTTATCTTCGTCGCCGCGTCTTTAGTGGCTCTGGGACCCACCCAGCTTCCTGTCCCTGTGGGTAAAGTGGCCGAAACATGAACCTGACCACTCACCTACATATAATGGTGAGGTTAATAATGCATGGATATTTACCTATGCCATCACAAACTCGTGTTAATTAAGCACAATGGCATCTTTGCCTTCAGAAATAACATAAATTCGAGTTCACTAATCTCTTGAATACGTAGATTTAAATGGAAACAACTTTGAATTAGAAGGTTATTTCATCATTTTTTTTGGTAGATTAAGACTCACAGAGTATGGAAAAAGTGCTTTTGAATGTTATTCAATACAGTTCTAGACGATTTAATTACAAAACTGAAAACACATAAGAGAGCCATGGCATTAAATTTGTAAGCTCTTGACCACTGGGATCATAGGTTCGAATGTTGTTTAAGGCATGGATTTATGCACGCGTCTTTTTTTCTGTATTGTGCAGATTGAGGCCTTGCGACGGGCCGACGTCCGAGTCCTATTAACTTTTTAAATAGTTTCAAGCAGCACAGTAGTTTTTTAGAATCTGATAGTCGCTCAGCTAGTCTAGATACTTTTTGGCTTCTATTTAAACCTAAGGTTCATTGCCAAGAGTAGCCACCGGTCCCTATCGCGAGCCGTATTAATCCAGTCCACACCTTCTCATCCTATTATCCTTCCATCTATGCCTAGGTCTTCTGAGTAGTTTTTCTCTTTAGGCTATGCAACCAAAATTGTGTACACATTTTTATCTCCCCCATGTCTCCTCCATTTTCATCTTTATTGATTTCTTCGTGTTCATATTTAGCTAAAATCACATGTTATAAAATTCCTCAATATTTGTTTTCTGTCTCTTATCTTGGGACCAAATCTCCTCAACGCTTTTTTCTCTGACATCTTTATAATTCGAGAATTAATTAACAATCCAATCTAAACCGTAAATCCCAACAGAGAATATGAGTCCGATTGTCTTGCAATTTTACATCAAATATTTTCACGTAATTCCCCGCCTATATTTATACATTCCATTAAGTAGTTGATATTCTTTGTTGTATTGAGGATATGTGGGGCCGAAGGATTTCAGGTACGACACCTAAGGTTCTGCCATCTGTGTAAGTTAGTACAAGAATAGATAATCAACGAAATGAGGGAGTAAGAACAAATTAAAGCTAAAACGTCCAAAACACTCTATTTTAAAATGATTGGCTTCAACAAATACAGGCTGCAAAATGAATAGGAAACTAAGCCGAATTCTGCTTTGTTTATTATAGTAATGGTGGTGATGACATTACGAATCTGCTTGCGAAGTAGTTTAAACAAAGAAAACAGTTCTAATTTATTTTTATAATTGAAATATCTGCAGATGGTGACAAAGTTAACAATGATGTAAGTAATATTATTTTAAACTTACGTCAGTCGCAAGAAAATAAGCATGGAAATCCGTGAGCTAAGTGATCAAGCATTGAATTTGCATTAATTTACACTTCGTAACCCGTTTGGTCCTACGGAAACTTTTACATAATCAGAAACATTGTTGTTTTCGCTTATGGAGACGAAGATTATGCAAATAGCAGCATGAGATTTCAGGTTCTTACAGCGGCGAATATGAAGATTACTTGTGAATTGTTGCGCCGTTTAGTCTGGTAAAAGTTTCAGAGTTGCTTGCCACTTCCATCAACATCCATTGCCATGACGGAGGCAGCTTGCTCCTATTCAGTGTCTACCAGAATACACGACACAGTGACCCCGAAGACAGCCATCTCCCTTTTAGCAGTAATCCGGAATCACGAAAAATACCGCAATAGAAAACCTATAATATTTACGATGAAACGACGAGCCGATAAATGAAATAAGTTACACCGGTAGGTGTTATATATGAGTTTTGTTAGTGATTGACTGATGTATCGCTCAGTATAGATACTATAATACGGGCTGGATGACCGCGGTTCGATTCCCGGCAAGGTTAAGATACTTTGGTCTGATCTATCGCGTTCAGACCGGCTCTGGGACCCACCCAGCCTCCTTTTAAATTTCTAACGGAGCTGTTTCCCTGGGGGTAGAGCGAACAAGACGGGGATCTGGTGACTCACTTTCAACCTGTATTAATGTGAAAAATGTGTACAACTACACTCTCATTCCCCCATACAGACATACATAATGTGATGCGTAACCCTTTAAAACTTGGAGTTAACTTTTGTACCCCCTCCAAGATCATTGACTCTACATTTTGCCCCAAAATTTCCTTCATGGGTTTATTATGATTATCTGAATAACGGCCATTATTTCCCTAAGAAGGATCAATCAGCTGGTGTTTGTGGGGACGCATTTTACTTGAGGTAGGAATTAAATTTTTAAGTAATATTTCATTAGGTTTTAGATTGAAATTTTTAATAAGTGCCAGGGACTACTTCAGATGTAATATATGTTGTGTATTTTAACTTTGGTATAGTTATCTCCATATGGGAAAGCGACAAAGATTTGCAAGGTTTGACGTTTTCACAGCGGTGAGTATGAAGATTTCTGCCTAAACATTCATAAAAGAATTGTATATGTTAAGCCAACAAGGCAGTGGAGTAGTGGCGTTTTGGTTTATAAAACTCCGTCTTTCAGAGCTGTCGATTCTTGTCTGACAGGCGACCGCTTACTGTACGCAAGACCTCTGCGTGACCAGGTGTCTTGCGTTGCTGCTACGAACAGGAAGTGGCACGAACGTACCCTGTTCGTTACGTGACGTTACGTAATTGTGCTAATTGTAATTTACAATCGTCAGAAACCTTTAGAAATTATCTGTGTAGGGGTTTTATAACTAACCTAGTTCGCCACCACCTTCTATCCCTCTATAGAAACTTCTCGCATAGGTTCGCATTAAGCTTCACGTAATTTGTCGATACTGCGTCTGTTACGGTAATTTTCTCAATAACTGTACGGATTGGAGTCTTTCTTCAGGAAGTGATAGCCACTCGTCTAGTCAATAAATTCCTCCAAATTCGTTGGATGTTCTTCACACTCTAGTGTGAGCGACGGGCATCTTATGAGCCTCCCATATTTGTCTACCTTGTTTTCCTACGAGGTAGGCAACTCGAATGGCCATTGTGTTTTTTTTATTATTTCTATTCCTATTGTTATCGTAATTCCATTCCTGTCATTGTTATTGCTTACTCCCCTTAGATCCCCCCCCCCTCCGGGACCAAGCCCTTGCCGAGGTGTACACCTCTTTAATTCTATCATCTTACGTTCATTCGTTCAGATGTCAGTAGGACCTAGACTGCTCCCGAGGGGCTTCACCACCCACGGTGCTAGGCCATTTCCGGGGATTTCACCGCCTGGGGACACACCCCAAGTTATGCCTCCACGTCTAGTTCAGTCCTGGATGTTTTATTTAACCATTGAGGCTTTACCATCCAAGCCCTTCTCGAAGATACTTACTTCGTTAGGGCCTAACCAACAGGGTTTTTGTATCTAGTCAACCAGGACTTTAGAAATTCATTTTGTGTTCTTGCAGGCCTTCGTCACTTTGGTGCTTTGCCCTCAGAAGGCATTACGCCTTAGTCTCTTTAAGCTCTGAAGAAGGAAAATGAAACCCTGGTTCTTACGTACAAATTCATATGACGTTACTACTGAGAATACCAAAGATCGACATTTTCCACTGTCATGAGAACCTCAGATTTCACGCATGGTGATAACTCAGAAGACAATCTTCATGATCGTTGCCATGAGAATATAAAATCTCACGTACCCAATTTCTAATTACTACCTTGTATTTAATTCCAAACAAATGATTTTCTCAGGTACTTCAGTGGTTTAGTAGTTCAGTTTATTTCAGTAGCTGGTCATCTACGTTAAGAATAATTTACGCACTTTTCTTGATTGATAACGGTTAGTTCAGTTTATTTCAGTTGCTGGTCATCTACGTTAAGAATAGTTTACGCACTTTTCTTGATTGATAACGGTGAATATCTTCAGAAAACTTACTTAGCTACACGCAGACACAGTACACACGTCTTGTAGATTGTAGTCACTTCATAGCTTCTCAGTATCCATCCATCTTGTGCTACGTCACGATAGTGTTCGACCCCTCCACGCTTTTGTATCAAGATCTCGAACAGTGTAGCATCTGTTTCTTTCTGTGTTTGCCTAGCATCTACGTCTCCCAGAAAGGATAAGTGATACTGAAAATGAAATTGGAATCGTAAAAGTTCTGAAGAGATTTAATAATATTACAATAATAATACTCATAGAATTATTTATCGAACTTTAGGTCCTTATTCGCTGTTAACCTCGGAAGGCATTCACCGTATACAGAACACATGTCTCTGTTCCGGTGTTAAAACAGGATCGCATTAATGCAAAGAGTTTCGGATATATGTGAGTCATCGAAAGGATACATATTTCTTGTTACGTATTAGTTTTCCAAAAAATAATTCGATTGACTATATCGGAAATCTGAAAGGTACTGCCAATTGTTAAGTTTAGAAATAACACACCCTTTTAATGTTAATTTAAAATTCCAAGTAATTACTGAATATAATCAAACTGTTTCCTGTTTATCTTGATAGTTACTTGAATTAGGTTGATAGTCATGCATTTGTTTACGTTCTGTAACTATGTTCTACTTATCCAGATTGCACTTTCACTGAAATTGAATGAATTCAACTCCATATTGCAATGTACCGTTATAATTTTTAAGTGTTATTTTAACATAAAATAAATAAGCAATCATTTTATTCCTGCTATAATAAAGTACATTAAAGAAATATAAATTAGAAAATTTGTCAGAGTAAGACGGAATGTATGCGTTAAGAGAGCTATAATAATTTTAAAAAAATCATCCTTTCCATTTTGGTCCTAAACAGTTGAATAAACCAAGACCTCAAAAGATAATTAACCATGAGACTTATTGGCATTATTTATTTATAAGATTTTATGTGTCACTGGTTTTTATTATGCGTAGAGTTCACCAGTATTGTCAGGGTGATTAAGTCGAGAAGAATGAGATGGGCGGGGAATGTAGCTCACATGGATGGAACAAGAACTTGGGAAGCCTGAGGGGAAGAGACCGCTGGGGAGACCTAGACGTAGATGGAAGGATAATCTCAGGCGGGATCTATGGGGGATAGGAGTTGAAGGAGACTGGATTTTGTTGCCCCAGGACAGGGTCCGGTGGAGGGCTTTGGTTAATTCGGTGATGAACCTTTGGGTTCGGTAAGCCATCTAGTTAGTTAGAGTTACTTTGTAAATGATGAGTAGAAAGCTTTAGTTGTGACATTTTTATGGACTTTATTGGGACTTCGTTGAGGAAAGAGGTGAGAACAGTGCGGATTTCTGTTGCAGTAATCGATCAAAATAAGCATTTCGTTGAGTATCAGGTGATTACGAACCAGTCAGTAGCTGTAGCTTCTACGCACCAGAACTGATCCGAGAAGTGCTTCATTAGTCAGTGAATCGTGTTTCTGTAAATCTGTGATCAGGTCTAAGGAACAAAGTTTCTCGATCAAGTGCTGTGATTTCAACCCACACAGATCATTGTCCCTGATGACTTGTATTTAATGCTTTATTACAAAATTCGGCACTGGCTTCTTCAGTGTAGGAATCGAAATAAGTTACACTGAAATACTGAAAAAAGTTTAAACATTTTCACTTTGTGAACAGCTTTAGCAGGTATAAGAAAAGCCAACAAGAACACTAAACTTCTAAGTAAAGAGTGCCTTAATATGTAGGCTGACTTCAAAAGATAAATGTTAAAGTGACACTACAGTAATGTGTTAGAAGTCGTGGCCGAGTTAATTAAAGTAATTTGGTGTTATGAGTACATGAATAGTTACAGTATTTTTTTGAAACATTTATTAACATATAGGCAAATGTTTACATCAAAAATAGTGTATCAACAATAGCATACACATAAATAACATTAATAACATGACAGATAAAATATATATGATATATTACAAAATGCAAATGACACAGAGCAGTGAAGTGGAAAGCAGTACAAAATTAATGTAAGATGATGTAGCCGGCTAAGGCAGTGCTGATCGTTAAAAATGCAGATGGTTCTGTAAATATGGCCAGGGTGTTCACCTAGTGGTAGCTTCCAGATTCTTGACCCAAACTGCCACTAATACTGCTGTAGCTGGTAGCAGAACCTACTACGGAGTGGCTGGGACCTAGAGATGCTAGGGGAGAATGTGAGTATGAGATTACAGGGGCCGAATGGGCGTAGGAGATGAGTGGAGCCGATACCACCTTATGCACAGGCAAGGCTACTTTGACGGGAGCGGTTGGGTGAGACGCGTGTCCGGACTTGGTGACTACAGCGTTGAACCCGGTGTGTTTGTCAGCTGTGTAGTGGACCGTGCGAGTGGTGCCATCAGGTTCAACGAGGCTGTAGTATCCCTCAACTTTGTCTCCAACTCGCTTCTCGGCCTGTTCCTTGATGTCGTGCGTGTGTTCGTCTTTAACACCATATTTAAATTCGTAGTTGGCTGGAGCCTGCAGATAAATACAAAATTTGATTGATGGTTTGTTCAAAGTCAGTGACATGCGTGCATTTATTAACTTTAATAAATTTATGAGAACAATTTATTTGGTAAAACGAAAAAAAGTAAAATATTCATGTACCTGACACCAGAAATAAAAAAACATCTTTCTGTGTTTCGTTCAACGTATTGCCTCAAAACGTGTGTGCTTAATTATATCTTGTTAATTTATTGTTTTAAGAAAAGTTTTGTGACATTAATGGGACATATAACGCAGTGATGAAAATATAATTATGGATGGCGAATTAGAAAGAACGTAAAAGGACGATATCTGGCCTATTATGTGGTACTGTATCGATATTTTCTCGGAGAGAGTTGAAGGAACTCGTAAGGATCTTCAGCCAAATCTGCATGGGAGATAAGTTTCATAAGCTGCTGTTTATCTTTCGTGTGCGAAACAGACGTACTAACTACGATATAGCGACATTCATTCCTCAGTTTTAAAAATATATTTTACATTCCGTGATCATTTTCTTGCATGTAATTATCGCCTGCATTTATAAATATTATTTCTTGGTACTTTGCTTATTGTTTAACAACGCTGTTGCATGTTACAAAGTTGTGTAAAATGGAAAGGAAGTTGTAATTACATATCGATCAGAGATTTTGAACCGATAATATTTGTGGTACGGGTTGAAGGTACCGACTATAAATTGACAAAATTCTTTCAGAAAAGCTGTGTGGATGTGACTTGGCTGTCCCATTCAGCGTCGAACAGGATTCTTTCAGAATCCGAAAGACGATCATTCTACAAATAACTGTTTAGTAGAAACTGTTATTGTTATTATTTAAAGTAATACTCGTTCTTACGAAGAGAAATCCTTAACGTAGACCTTATTTACATTTCGTGAATGAACTATTGTGTTTGTTTAAACGTGATACATTTTATTCGAACTGAAGGTGAAATTTATATTTCGTGAATGCACTATTGTGTTTGTTTAAACGTGATATATTTTATTCGAACTGAAGGTGAAATTTACGGAATTATTTCACTCCGGCTTTAAAATAAGTGAGTGTTTGAGGAATGGCGGTGGAACAGTGTGTCACTATACACTTTATACACTCACATAATGCTCGACTTCGGGAACGCTGTGAAGTTGAACAGGTGCGTGAGAGATGGCTACTGGTGCGTGAGCGATGGCTATTGGAGCGTGTGCTAAAGATAAGGAACCGTGAGATTCCAAGGGCCCAGATAAATATGTTGAGTAAGACTGTGACTCGCCCACCGGCGCGGCGAACGTGGCCGTAGCTAGGATGGCGAACACCGCTACCTGCAATGCATAGGCAACAATAATATTATTTGTAGTAACAAAATATTTTACTTCACAGTAGTATCGCACATATATAGTATAATAAGCATATTTGAAATCTTTGAGTTGTGAACATATACTGGAAGAAAGTCTGCAACGATTATACACGTAATTTGTATTTATTTTTATATACCCACTGACTTGGGTCGAACATTCATCATGTAATTGGATACTATTACGAACTACGGATTGAAGTGAAACTGATTTGTGATTTTCGTTTTTATAACTGGCCTAACATTTATACAAATTGATATACTGATCATCTTAAATAATTATAGAAACATAATATGATATACGTATGATTTTGTGTAAAGCACTTTTTCATCATACGCCATTTTCAGTTGTGCTATAAAGTATAACTTTTTTACAAATACCTATGTTGTAATAAAACAGTAATTTGTAAAAAATAAGAGCAAGTAAAGTAGTTAAATTTCACATCACAAAATAGACGAAGAATAATTTATAAATTATTTTTCCGGTGGATGCTTGAAGAATGTTTTCTTTTATAGAAACCCACAAAAATGTTATCAGGTTCAAGCTGTTAATTCATACCTTAATAAGAACCATGATTTTGTTGTGATGTCGTGTGGTCTGTTTGATGTAATGCTTAAACGTAGCACGCGTTCCCTTTTATATGCTTCTCAGTGGGAGGATCCATCAGTAACTGGACACACCTTTCAGTCACTCCGAAACACAGTCCTCCTTTCACCTACCGAAATACTACAGCGACATGAGAGCCAAGTTTCGTTTCAGTGTCCCTAACGATGTAGTTTTGTTGTTACATTTCACTATCATAAGAAGTAGCCTACTATCTTTTCTTATGTCATGTAGCCATTAGAAGTAGCACATGTAAGAAATTAGAATGGCCAGGTGTCCTGTAGGACGGAGACTTTGGCTGATCTTTTTGTTACGTTTATGTAAATTATTATTGCGTGAATAACTGATATATTAGTGCCCTAGAATTTTGTCTCCAAAGCTAATATCCACAATCACGAACAGTTACATACTTTCAATTTATTTTGTCTCTCCTCTTTTGTATTTTACTTTATTGTGTGAGTACATTGTTTAGTATTTAAACACTCTTTTCAGACCTATTTTTTCATCGTTATTTTAACATTGCATCCTTCGTCCACTCTTGCTCACCTCATGTCTCTTCTTCGACATTTCCATCTCCTCCTTCCTCTTCTTGTACGAGTATTTACTCAGATCGTTTATGTGTATAATTTGATTGAAATAGTTACATGAATTTCTCTTGACTCGAGTGTGATATTAAATTCCATGATGATGGATTCCAACTAGTGTATCTTGAATATCATAAGAAGAAAATATTACTCCTAATCCCAAAATTTTTACCTGTACTCGAAACCATAACAGTTACTGGGTTTGTAACCTTTCCTCCTGTCACTCCCCGCCGAAACAGACAATCTTTTTCTATGTTCCCTTCTTCTATCGTGCTTAGTTACTGGGCTATAATAATTGTATTTACCGGGACTGGAATCCAGGACAGAACTATTGTGGTCATGACTTTCGTACCATAATATCCTCTTTGAAGAATAACAACATTGGTTTTGGTGTCGTGCTCAGTTTCCGAGCTATAGGAACAGCCTTCATCGGATCTCTAACTCAGGCACGGTTTCCCGTAGTTTTGAGCTTTTATCATTTATTCCTGGTCTCAAGAAATAAACGTACGAAGTTTGGTGCATGTCGGAATATCCGTTCCCGAATTGGAATTGTACTTATTTACATACATACATACATACATACATACATACATACATACATACATACATACATACATACATACATACATACATACATACATACATACATACATACATACATACATACATACATACATACATACATACATACATACATACATACATACATACATACATACATACATACATACATACATACATACATACATACATACATACATACATACATACATACATACATACATACATACATACATACATACATACATGCATGCATGCATGCATACATACATACATACATGCATACATACATGCATGCATGCATGCATGCACGCACACGCGCTTATGTGCATAGCTAGAAATACACAATTTCACTTTTCTGGCAGATATAAAAGCATTGAATTAGTCTTATACAATTAAAAATTCCAACTCTTGCTCAACAGCTTAACTCATCTTGCTTGACTCAACAACTAAATCAGTGTTTAGAATTTTGAGACGCATCCAGTGCAGTGCGAGGCATTTACCTGCAAATGTAATAAAGAATTTAGATAAAAAAAATTGTAAAATTATAATGGCACTTAACTGATGTCTGCATAACTGTAATTACGTATCAGGCAGTCCGTATTGCTTTAACGGCGTCAAATTAAATACTAAATAAATTATGTTACAAATTTAACTAAAAGGCATTGTCGCTACCACGCTTTATTTCCTATGATCTTTATTAATACTGTTAATTTCGAAGCAGACTCTTATGCATATTTCAGTTTATTGTCATTTACATGGTTCAGTATATGTGCTATTATTGTGAAGAATACAAACTACAGACTTCTTATTATCTATGTAAGACTTATCTAGTCGCTTACAATTTTAATATTATCATATCTCGTGCTATACTGCTTATTTACCAGCGTGTTAGTATCCACCTCCGTGGCGACCTAAACTTCCTCATTCCACCTCCTTCGAAGTGGCCGAGTAACATCCCGAATTAAATACGTCTTTCACAATGATACTAAAAAGAAGAGAAAATTAACCAGAACAGAACAAGAACCTTGCAATTCTCTGAAATTCTATAACGGGTTAGGACGGTCTCAAACACAACACGACAACTAATCAGACGTATGTTAACCAATACTTACTTTCATTACAACAGTCTAATTACTTTCCTATTATATACTACATTATCGGCTCCGTGTTCACCTATCTATTCATTCTTCAATGGTAATTTCCTGTTAGCATAAGTGAGCATCTGTTTAATTTAATCATTTTCATTATCATCCTCTTTATTTCATCGTGCAAATTATATATTCAGCATTTTTTCTTTATTTAATATTTGTTGTGTTATTTTATCATTTACCTGATGAAACTTGGCAGATTTATACCAACTTAAATGAGGGCACTATTATTTTATGTTTATTATTTTATAGCCCTGTATTATCTGTTATTACTATTAATTTGGAGTAGCTTAGCGTAATATGTACATGGATATCAATAAGGTAGTTAAAATTTCGAATACATTGAACCGCCTTGAGGGGTGTTCTACCCCTCATTTAACAGCCAACTCCGTTCTAATATGTGTTTTGCCATCTGACTTATGAAAACTGTGAAATTACGCTATCTAATATATCATTTACGGGAGTTAACTATTACAAATCTGTTTTTCTCTTTAAATTAAAGTATATTGTTCAGTAAACCCCGAAGAAGCGAACGGACTGTTGTTATGTTTTAGCGTCTAGAGCACACTGAATTTATCCTGATGTATATGTGATATTTGTCCCAAAGGTTAAGTTAGCTACTTTAAAGTAACGTTATATAATCCACAATGGAAATTTTATGAGTCCAAGGGTGGAAAATTAGTGTCTGCAGATACTGAATTGGAACAAGGACTGTATACAAAATGAGAAAACTTCAATAGAATTTGAACAATATATCTGTTGCCCGTTCTAAAGTCTAAAAATAGCTTTTTTGACGTCGTAAGTTATAAGAACTTTACAGGGAAACTGGGTAATTTGGTTTTTGGGATTAAATAATCTGAAGGTCGCGTAAAAAATAAATACCGCTAAAAGAGTTAATTTGACAAACAGGCCTTTTATAACAGCTAAAAATTACAATCAGTGAAAAGGTATAATTTCCTGTATATCCCAACAAAAAATATACAGCCCTTTCTCATGGAAAGAAAATAAAACATTACACATTCTTTATCTACATCAACTGCCAAAATTTATAAAATTTTAACAAGTTTACCTGAATAGTAGCTTAAGCTTTATTGATAAATATGGGTGAGTAATCACCAGTGACCTGTCTCGAAGTTCCATATGGAATATTCTTTTAGAAGTACCGAATAAATGCGAAATCTTGTCAGACTAACCGGTTCCTGCCGGAATCAACAAAAAGTTTGTTCTTAGCACAAGCGTCTAACTCTCGAATATACCGACTGGTATTTCTCAATCTCTTCTTGCTGAGTCATGAAATTGATGTTATTGTATAGTTCTTGCCATTTATATTTAGTATGCGTGAAGGCTTCACGTATTGCTAATGCTTTCCAACCATTCAGAATAAATGTTCGTACGTCATACCAAACAATTAAACGGTACAGAGTATAGAAATGTAACTTATATATCTTAGTTGTGCTATAGGCCTCCCTTAATATACTTCATCATTGCTAATTTGTATAAGATAAGAAATAATATTATTGAAGAATGAAACGTATATGCTTGTGTGCTGATAAAACTGGGTGGTTAAAAGATCCATTTGAAAGCACTTGTAAAATATTTATTTGCATTTCTTTCTCAATGTATGAGTAATATACAGTCTAGTGACTTTAAACAGACATAAGAACGTTTATTAACAGAATATGTTGATGAACTATAAATTAATTATATTACATGCGACCAAAAATATTAATATGGGTGAAGAAATTTTCGGAGACAAGTGTGAAATCAGTGTTATAATTCCATGAAGATTAATATGGCGACTGGATATGACCCGAAATTCGACTATGGCTGAAATACTGCAGCAGGCATTTCAGTTATTGATAACCATTAGAGGCAAGTCCTAAACTGCTGCTGAGGATATTTTAGCTCGTGACAGAACAATCATGGGATGAGATCGGAACGTAAGAATATGTCTTCTGAGGCGCTACCGTCGCGTAGGAGGTGACGGCAGTGTCCACGGCCTTGACGGAAGGTGCAGAATTTGCCGAGTGCCCGGATCTGGTCACCTGAGCCTGGAACCCGGTGTGTTTGTCAGCGCTGTAGTGGACTGTACGAGGGGTGCCGTCTGGTTCCAACAGGGTATAGGGGACGATACGAGGGGTGCCGTCTGGTTCCAACAGGGTGTAGTGGACGGTACGAGGGGTGCCGTCTGGTTCCAACAGGGTATAGGGGACGGTACGAGGGGTGCCGTCTGGTTCCAACAGGGTGTAGTATCCGGTGACTTTATCGCCTTCACGTTTCTCAGCCTGTTCCTTGATGTCGTGTGTGTGTTCGTCCTTCACTCCGTATTTGAACTCGTAACGGGCAGAAGCCTACAAGAATTGGAATGATTATTTCTTGAGATCAGAAAAATCTAGTAAGGTCAGAACTCGGAAAATTTGTTCTGCGTTCGAGTCCCAGTGAGTGTGGAAACTGAAGAAGGTAGATTACTAGTAGATAATCTCTCACTCAAATTTACCGCTAAGGTGAAGATAGCATGGGGTTATGGCTCCACTTCACCGTACCTCATCACGTGGTAATTAATTAAGCAGAGAATTAGTTAATATTAATGAGTCTGCATTCGGTATAAGCACAGTGCCATTAGCAGTAACACCAAATTAATACATTTTAACATTTATCTTCAACAATCTTCATACGTATCTGATACGGACATTTAATCTTTGATTTATAGTAGCGACTCACAACGTGAAGTACTGAAAACGTGTACAGCATGTTTACTTACATATTCTCTATTTATGAAGTCTCGTGTAGTGCGAAACAAGTGTTGGTGTATGAGAAATGGTCAAAGGCGCATTTGACAGAGTTAGAGGTGCCGGTGAATGTGATAGCCCAGACAAGAATGAAGAGTACGACTGAGCTTGTGGCAACGTCGAAGCGTGGACAGAAGTGGCCACGAAGGAGACCACTATTATCTGTATGAAAAAAATCACACACTGTATTTAATATTAAGGATGTAAGTGGAATTTTCAAGATGATAGATGTATTCTCGGTTGTTGATCCACATAATCTGGTAGAAATATACTGGTGTTTCAGAGATGTTGTCTGCCTTCATCATAAGAGCGATGTGGAGGAATCAAGTACTTCTGTAACGTCGGTAAACCACTAGACTACAATGCTCAACAACCCGGAAGACAAGTTTTCCTTCTACTGGCCGCTGCGAAAACCTGAAATATCTCTTAGTTGAACTGACGGTTGATTTATTATTATTTCAAACACAAATTAATTGTCGGTCGTATACTTAAAATGGAAAGCAGTACCTAATGTAAAGTTATAATCTGCGACGGCTATTCTGACGATACGTTGTGATCTTTCCATTATGCGTATTCATTGCGTCATGCGTCATTTGCCTTGCTTCCTAGTCTTAGCGGTGTACTCGTCAAATAGCTCCACACTGAACTGGCGGGAAGTTTACGTAATACTACGTAAACCTTAAGCTCATCTTGGCAACTGTTGGTGCTAGAGCTGCACTGATGTAAGGAATCACACGACCTTATGTGCTACACTACCATAAGTTTACCTGTATAACAGCTAAGTCCGTATCTCAGCTCTCGTATTTAGTTACACGTTATAAAATATTCCTGATGACTTATTTATGAAAGATTCAATTTTATCGCGGTGGTGAGGATGATTTGGTGGGGGGGGGTTAACGCCTTGTAGACTCGTCGGTAGATGCCAGAGTATAGAAGAAATACTGCCTCCAATTTTACCCCTACTTTTTTTCCGAAACTTTGGCATGTACCGATAAGTCTACACGGTGCCAAAACCGTACTACCCCCCAAACAAACAATATAATTATTGCTGAGAGTTCGCCTTAAAATAGTGAATTAGCGAATGAGAAGTGACAACTGTATTATGTAATAAAATGAAAAAGAAATATATCTTATGAAATGTTTAAACTAGAATTTTTAATCGGTGTGTTTGGATGTATAAAACGAGCCGATAACATTTTCTACACTAAAAAGTGGAAATACATAACTTATAAATTTAGAGCAATAATCACGTGAATTAGTCTAACGAATTTATTGTTTGTAGAAAGATTTTGTATTCCAAGATTAATAAATTAATGGCACAGGGTTATTAGTCTTAGCAGTTGAGCGACTGAAGAAAATAATCATCAAAAAGTTAGTCGTTTATTTATCTTATAGAGTAATCGATTCTGACAACTCTTCCTTATGCTGATTAGATGTAAATTATATTAATTACTCTTATTTCAGCAATATCTCATCACAATTTTTATGGTTTATGCTTTAGAATACTTCGTACTCTTGTGATAATGTTGAAACAATTGAATATCATTTTATTTAAACATGGTGGTTTATAATTAACTTAAAACATTTTTAGTCATAATTTGGAAGTATTTTAAGTGCCGTTCTTAAAATATAGGCATTGCATGGAGACTCCAAAACACTCCAAAGTGTGCTCAACATTAATTATACATGATTTGATGCTTTCGGAGCGTGAGCAAATTGGTCTAATTTTCTAGATATTTCGTTCCAGACGCCACAGATAATATTAACATTGACATCAAACATAATTACACAGTGTTCCGGTATGAAGTAACATATAACGTCAACAAAGATGCAAAGTTCCGAAACGTCATGTATAACATATATCTAAGACTGGACATTGTTGAACGTTGCGTTGTTATAAATATAACAGTATGAAATATTAGTTTCTCGGTTATGAATTTCTTCTGTAATTTAATTAAAATAAGATGTTTAACTTCGGGCACACATCACAGAATATTTCGACACAGACGATACCTGTAGGATGTTCCATGCAGAAATCGGCAACCTACTTAATTCTAGAAATTAGTTGCTATAACCTCCACTACGACAATTCTTGGCTAAGACATCTGATCAAACCCATGCCTTCAGAAACTCCTTGTTGCCTTCTCTGAGGTTTGTGTATTGAAGGCTGAATTGTGTCTAATGATTAGCCATTCCCGTTGTTTCTTTGTAAACGAGTTTCATAGTCAGAGGCGGACAAATCCATTTTAAGGATCAGGATATATTTCGTGTTCCTTTCACATGTAACGAAACAAGGAATAAATTTTTCGTCATTCTACTGTGATGTAACACAAGTGTATTTAGTGTTTTATAAATCATGCGTAGGTTTCAGCGGAACAGAGATATTTCGACTTTCTTTATAATCTTTAGTCGGTCTCGATATGTGAACACTTCCTCGTTTTAGGTCATTGAGTTAGAACACGTGCTTGTCACAGTATGACTGATGAGGAAGTGAAGTTAACTATAAGTTATTCGCGCAAATACTTAAGCTATACAGCATCACAACTATTGCCACGATACACTTACGGGTCATATATATATTTGTGATTCTTCCCTTCTGTTTCTGTGATAATTTTTTTTCTGTTTCCTTGTCTCCTGGAATTATCTTAAGTTATTTACGTACATCACCTTGCTTCTTCTTCTTTAATTTTGTTTACAATTATTTTTCCTCCCCCATATTCACATTCTTTCCAATTTTTCCACCGTAATTAATTATTCCCTAAACCTTATATTCATAGTGCTATTTCAGGTCCTCACGGATAAGAGTATGATGTATTTAGGGTTGTAGCACTGTGTAGTCTGGTAGAAGCATAATGGTACCAAACATTCTCGGAATTTAATCGTAATTATTTCTTGAGTTCTACTTTGACATTTTACTGACATTCTTAACAATTATGTTAACTTTTCAAAAAAAAAAAGCTAATATAAGAACAGTTGTTTTTACCCTAAATGTACTATAGGATACGAATACAGAAACATGCTGTTGGTTCTGTTATTTTAGTGAGTGTCTGCTACGATAAATGGACCTGAATAGCCAATTAATTACATAAACGATCCGGTCAGACGACATGCCAAAATGGAGAACCACACCTCGAACTGGTTCAGAGATTTTTCTGTATAGATGTCCTTTCACACCGGACGATTTGTCTCGCATTGATGTTACCATGTTAATGAATAGTATAGATTTATACAGAACGTGCAGAAAATATTCCTTGAAGGCTGTACTAATCAGATAAATAAATACAATATATATACTTTAAGGAGTGCTACATACACTAGATGCATAACAGATATTCCACGTCATATACTCGTATTCACATTTGTATTATATCAGAAACATAATTTATGTTATCATAATATGTAATTTTATTAACCTGTTTCTTCTTATCCGCGTTAAACTTTGGCTCTCGGGTAAAGCGAAGAAAATGCCGTAAAAGTGTCTGCGGACAGGTTGTTGAGAATATTTGTCTCTAAGATGCTGATGCTAATTCTAAGAAAATCAAATGGGTGATGCATGTAGTACGTGTGGGAGATATTAGGAATGAATACACAAGTTTGTTTCAAAACTCAGATAGTGAATGACCATGGCCAGGGTTTATTTGATCAGGACGTGGACCAATGCTTAGCTCTTGTGCAGACGGTAAGGTTTTATAGCGGGAGGGTGGTGTTATATTTCTTGATTACCTGAGCGACTGTTAGATTTTCAGCGACGAATTTACTCCATAGAGACTATTCGAATTATTGGGTTCACTACTACATTTTAAATATGTAAAAAAGGGTGATGGTGTAATTAATATTTCAAAATTTTGGTTTAATACCTAATTATTGCGTTACTTAGCGATGCAATCTGAAGCCTAGGCGTTATTTATGTTTGAAAGGAGTGAGATAATTATTATGTTGTAGGGTGGCAAGCATGTCCTGTTTCAAGGCACTGGCCTGGCATTCGCGTGGAGAGAAGGGGCATGTCAGGCACGATGCAGATGCCCGAACAGAGAGAGATACGAACCGAGTGTATCTGGATAAGGATCGCACGTTATCGTCTGGGCTAAGCGTCTCGGGTTTTGATGGACAGATGTACAGGGGATCGGTCTAACGTGAAACACAGAGGTGAGAGGTCTTCAGTGGGGCATTCTTAAGCTCGTCTGCGAGTAGAATTGAAGCTCCAGCATCTTTATCCCCCCCTACCCACTGGATAGGAAATGGATGAGCTCGACATCCGGTGGCGAAGAAACTCTGCTCTGCCGGGAATCGCCCGCGGCCTTCCACCCTGAAGCCAGCCAGCCCCTGTACTGAAATGCCGGTGACTGCCGTGTGTGGCCATCTGACCCGGACATACTGCGTCGCCATTTCCTTGTTTTTAAGAAGTTGTAATGTAACTATCAATGCAAATGATAAAAGTGTGAGATCGGATTTGTTGAAGACACTCACTCATTGTTCCTCACATGTTTTGGACGCCGCACTGTAAAATACAAATTTATCTTGCATTTATCTTTGAATGTCCAGACGTCACTTGTCCGCTTGCACTGAAATCGATGACTAATGAAAATCTGAGCAAGTTTCAGTTGTAACACATCACGTATCCCACACAGCATACGTGTGCGCTGTTTATGCGTGTGTAATATAATACTAACTGGATGATATTGCTGGAATCTGAAGGTCGTAGCCTATTTCAAGGTGTATATAAGTTTGGTTCTGGACGCTGTGCTGAGTTGGCTCAATGCGAACGGCGTTTTTACATGTTTCTTGAAGCTAGTAGTTGCACAAGTAGTCGACAAATGCCCCGTCTTTTGTGGTTCATTGCCGAGTTAACAAGAGCCCGCCACTGGCATGAAATCTCAGGACCAGAGTAATATTTCTTAAAGCGCTGGTTTAAGATGTATGCTATCATATTCTGAAGATTTACACGTAACTATTAAAGAGGGGCCCTTCAAAATAAATATATTTAACATGTAATGTTAACACGTTATAATGTAATATTAGTACTCTTGTCAGAACGCCTGTATCGATTTCTTCCTTCGTTGGATTCTTGGCATCCGAAAATCATAAATGCCTGTGAAAGCAAAACGAAATTTGTTTTCTGGATCACTCAAGAAATTTATAGCTTGTACGAATTTACTGTTTAGGGATCGCGCCCTCTTTAAAACCCTTCGGGTAAACAGTACTTTCAGTCGTCGGTCGGACTGTCTTAGGAGACAATCCTTGGTTCTCTCCCATCTCGTGCGACAAACAGCTAGGCTCCATGGTGTTTAGCTACGTACGCAATTTCTAGCCTTTTATGGAAGCCCAAAGGTTCATTACCGTGCAATTAGAGCTTGATACTGCATTTCTAGCCTTTTATGGAATCCCAAAGGTTTATTACCGTGCAATTAGAGCTTGATACTGGATTACAAAGCCACCTAAATCCATTTTACATCCTCACACCCTATTTGTTTAAATTAAAATTTAATACAATACTCCGAACATTCTCCAAGTTTCCCAAATATTTTCTTACCTTCAGTTTTTTATACTTTTGTACATATTTCTCAGCCTCCCCATGCGTGATGCATGGCCTACCCGTCCTTTCCTCCTTAAGCATATCACCCTTATATTATTTGGTGAGGAGATAGGCAGTGTGTAGTATTCTACAACCTCCTCTTCTTGCCATGGAAGAATAACGTGTTTTAGTGAACTCTTCATTCAACGTTAGTTCCAGTTAGGAAATATGTTGGAAAGTACTGGAACGTGTAGGACCCAACTTAGTAGAGCTACGTTTGTTGTTTTGGAAATATGACCATAAATCTCGCTGTTATTATATTCATGCCATAAATGCTCATCAAGTAGACATGTTTATCATATTTTGTAGTTTTTGTCAGTTGTTTCCGAAAAAAATTAAAGTTTGATTAAACTGGGGATTGCTAAGGGTCCAGTGTTAACAAACTAGCGTTTTCTGTTTTTGTATTGTGAAGTCGTTTTGTTTACAGCGGCGTTATATTTTCAAATACGAATAATGGAACCTTAACAAAAACATTTACCAAAGAAAGTTTGCGTTTAGCAAGTATATTGGCCGAAGGACGTTTCTGTGTCCTGATAATGGCGCATTTACGTTAAAACTTGTTGTGAATACGATCACATTTATGTATTTATAGGATATAATGTGTTGATGGAAAATATAGCATAGTTAACATTCTCTATATCTCATATATTCTTATAAAATCAGAATTTGTAGTTGGTGTAATGGTAACAAATTTGTTAGTTGTGTTGGAAAGAAAATCATTCTCTGCCCTGAGGAAAATAATATATAATTGAGTATATGTTTATCTGATATTTTACATGGTTGGCATTTGCTTCGAATCACGAATGGCAGTTGTAATTCCTTAGAAATACTTCTCAGTACAAATGATAGATATTTCCGTGCAAACACGTATAATTTCGATATGTTCTTCAGTCTTACATTTTGAAACACAACTTCAGCCAACAGGCATTATCAGTAACCTCCAGATGTGTTTTGTGTAATTCTAATACGTCAGTTATTATTTACGCTTTATCCACTCAATTCTGGTGTCAGAATCAGGCTATTCCTTAACTCTCCGGTTCCTACAACCCTAGCGCTTTCAACTCGTACGGCTTATTCATCGCTCTGATAATAGAGGCAGCAAGACCTCTGAATCGTCGGTAAACTTCTACCAGACTACACTGCGTAAAGATCCACAAGATAGCCATCTTAAAATTTATTAGTTATTTGCAAAGATCCACAAGATAGCTATCTTAAAATTTATTAGTTATTTGCAAATTTTGTGACAGTGCTAGATTTATTATTCTAATAATATGTTGTACATTGTTCGTTATAACATACACAGTGATTCGAAAGTTGGCTGTACATCCATCTTCATCCGATTGATTTTTATGATACATTAGCAGATTTTCAATTTGTTATTAGTGGCTAGTAAGGCAACCAAAATTGTTTTTATAATTTCCCAGGTTTGAGGGCGTGATTGATGATGCTCCGAAATCCACAAGATTACCTCAGTATAAACTAACTAACTAACTAACTAGATGGCTTACCGAACCCGAAGGTTCATCACCGAATTAACCAAAGCCCTCTACCGGACCCTGTCCTGGGCCAACAAAATCCAGTCTCCTTCAACTCCTATCTCCCATAGATTCCGCCTAACATTAACGTGTAACTATTCACAAGTTAATGTTTGATCCGTTAACATTTACCAGTATGTACTTAATTATACAAGTATATCTCTCGTCTTTAAAGTTAAACCATAATAAGAAGGATTTCAGGTTATGATAAGGGACTCATTGTGTGAATTAAACTCAGTCCAAAACGCTAACCTAGCGATAACACGCAAACTCGACAATAATGCGTTAACTCACTAACAGCACGTTAACTTAGGGATTCGTAGTTATACGAGGTACGATCGGAAAGTTTCTAGACTGTGTCAATAGAGGGCGAACCGGATGTAGTACAAGCTTCTGCCGCTAGGGGGTGCGGCCTATATTCATAGTGAAACAGTGTGCCAGCCGGCATCATCGAATTAACATTTGTTTCTTAGTTACGGGCGTTTTGGTAGTGCATTACACCGACCCTCCTGCGATTTTTAAAAATGGCCGAACCTCTGTCGATGATGACGAGCGTTCTGGCCGACCATCTTCGAGCACAACGCCCGAAACTGTTACGAAGATCGACGTCGTACCATCAACGACTTGTGCGACATTGTTGGGATAGGCTATGGGACCTGTCAGCTGATTCTAAAGGAAGAACTCCACATGCGACGCATCGCAGCCAAGTTTGTGCCAAGGCTCCTGTCTGAGGACCAGAAGCAGTTCGGCAGTTTTTGGCCTCAAACACCATGGCCGTCATCCCGCACCCTCCTTATTCGCCGTGTGCCTTCTTCCTCTTCCCAAAGATGAAAATTCAGCTAAAGGGAAGGAGATTTGAGACGATAGAAGAGATTCAGGCAGAATCGCAGATGGTGCTTGACAGGCTGACAAATAAAGATTTCCAGGGATGCTTCCAGGCTTGGCAGCGGCGCTGGGATCGTTGTGTTCACTCCCAGGGGAACTACTTCGAGGGTGATGGATGAATTTAATACCTGAGATAAGTGTACGGGTTTTTATAGGCGCAGTCTTGAAACTTTCCGATCGCACCTCGTAACTAGTCAGATTTATTTTTACGAGGTTAGCCATTCGAATCCATGGCAAAACTACTACAGTACATATCCTTTATGATTACGATCTGAGGTTATCACGGCGCCAAATACGAAAAATTGTGTTTTGGGGTTGTAGTGCCGCGTAGTCTTTTAGAAGTTCTATTAGACCACATGGCACTGAAATCCAGAAAACATCCTTCTTCAGAATTGTTAATGATTTTCTACATTTCGTCGGACTACCGTCACTTCTACTTGTTTGCCCTTAAGGTTCTTAAAGATATTGTGTATTTTATGTGACTGAAATCTTTAAAGGAGATACTGAATTATTCAGTAACCTTGAAATCACTTGAGTTCTGTGTTTGTTTGAACGCAGTTACATTTCCAAACAAATTGCACAACTCCAGCAAAATGACACTTCTCGGAATGAATTACACACGTGATGGGTTTCTTAAGGGAGAAGCTAATAATCCGTTACTAGGAATAATAACTGAGATTACAATCTTTAAATGTGCATAATCGTTGGCTATTATTTGTAATCTTCAGATGATAGTTATATGTATTTGCAGATTATTATAAGTAATAGTCAATCCCAATTTTTCTATAACACATATTTCAAAACACTAACGTAATCCCCCTCTCAAAAAATCAAACAATATTACTACAAAACCTGGCATATATACAGATTATATTTATTCTGGTATAATTTATATGAAAGTTTGAATATATCACACATTAAGACAAACACATGTACTTTTGAATATTAAAACACCCGACGAATAAATACTTGCCTTGAGAAATTCCATTGCCGTGTTTGATATAGACCGTTGGATTGGTTGTAATTACCCAATAATTAAGTTCATATTTATATGTTTTTAAACACCTATTTTCACCTGTACATTAACTATCTTTTTGGATAGATGGAGTACTAGAACTATCTAGAATATCTTTGATCAATATAACTCTGTAGAATATTTAATCTACTGCGTAAAAAAATGAGAAAAGCATGTAACGAAAGTAGACCAGAACTCTCTTTTCGCGTTTGGTCTGGTCCAAGTTCAAATATGTGATATAACACACATTAAAGAGAAAGGAGCTGTTTTTAACGCCTACATATCACGATCAGCGTCATATTCATCATGAATCTGTCTGAATGTTTTTCCTGTTTGTGGAACGACTAATCGATAACATTTGTGTTGTTGTGTGTTCAGTAGGCTAAATCCTGGCAGTAATCTGTTCGCGCTGATAGAATATTAGCCCATGCCAGGTTTTGTGGCCTTATTAATTCTTTAAAACAAAACAAAACATTCACGCAACATTCCATAACTCATAACAATGCTTACTCATTTTGTCCCCAAAAGCACTCGTTCAATTTTACGTACACTGTACAATATTATCGATCCTTGAGATCGACTTCAAATAGGCGCCATATTATAATGGTAACTGTCTATTGACGGTTGATGTTAAAAGAAGACTACGGAAATAAAACTGCAGATCAGGCAGTGATTAATGAACCGTTTCCTTTATTGGTATTTTCTAATTTCTTGCTCATAAAACTAACTCTATGGAACGGACTTCTTATTAATAAGTTTATCGTCGCTCAGATGGTCAAGAAATTTCTGGTCA
>NW_019059737.1:161030-179188 GCF_000696155.1 Zootermopsis nevadensis
CTCCGTCCATCCAGACCTTTTTAATTTAATGACCACAGCGAAAATGGTGATGTGTAAAAATTATGAATTATCTCATAATGCAGTTTTCTTCCTTTCTTATTTCCAAGTATACACTTCAGAAAGTTACTTTTTATTGAAAATGTACAATATTGAAACAGAGGGAAGGTATGTTACCTGTCATATGCACCATCTCCTACTCATGTTCTGTAATCTTTGGAGAATGATTTATTTCTTTATCTCTCAAGAATATTTGTTTTCCTGCTTAGTTATATAATTTGATTTTCACTTTTGCTATGTCCGGAGATAGAGATTTTTCTATCGATTGGGTCCAACAGAGTAGGTTTTACCTGAAGACGGAGATAGACTCCAATCTTCGAAACGTTGTGATTTATTGGTTTTGTTTAGTCTTGGACTATGTATAATGTCCACAAAACAGTTTGCTTCAACAAAGCTCGTTAAAAATAAGACTTTTTTACCTAAAAATTTCTCTCTGCTTCCTAGTCAACAGTTGTTTTAATAATATATGTAGAGCATCTCTTAATTTATATCAGTAATTGTAGTTTATTTCTGTGTATCCACTATTTTATATTGTAAGTAGCTAATTTATTTCGAATGTTGATGTGAGTCACTAAAATAGCGGATCGTAGATTGTTGAAGTAGTGTTCTAGTCATGAAACATAATATAATGTAGATTTGAGTTTCTTTTATTTTTACCTAAAAACTTGATTCCCAGATGCACTTTTGGGTGTGTGAAGATTATTCTTAATGCAGCGCTCCATAACAGAATTTATCGAAATGGTTAGGGAACGTAGTACTAATGGCGGATGAGAAATTCGTAAGAAGTCTTTGGTTAGAAGTCTTGAAGGAAACAAACTACTCAGATTACTTAGGTGTCAATAGGAGCATAATATTAAAATGGATCTTAAAAATATAGGGTTGGACTGCATATTGTGTTCTTCATGTTCAGGTTTTGGTGTGAGGTGGGCTGTTGTGAACATGGCAATGGACCTTCTGATTTTACAAAAGGCGAGAACATTTTTGAAGGACTGTTCTACGTGGACGTATTTAGTTTGGTGGTCTATAGTAAAGTCTGTAAGAAATGCTCTTGTTTTACGTTCCAAGAAACATTTTGAAAATCTCCAAAAATTCTATGCTATCATGTTAATTTTTAGTTTTATAGCCTCAGCGTTACATTAAAAGTTTCCCATAGGTTTATCAGTAAAACAGACACTTTGTATTTCTCAGTAGTTTCTACGCCCAGTCGATGCCATTAGCACTCTACATCCTTCGTCAGGGTAGACTAGTTTTGTCGTTATAATCCATTATAATAGTATGTCACACTATTTTGTTGTAAAATGAAATATGGTTTGTGATTAACTAAGTGAGTATTATGCGTGACTAACCATGTTCTCTGTAGCAGGTGTTCTATTTTCCAAGTTCTACTACCATTAGAAAGCTTTCAGAAATGTTAAAGGATGAAAAGGTATAGTTAGTTAAAGGAAAGGCATAAAGGTTTAAAATGCGAATGAAATTGTTCTCCGTTTAATTTAAATTCGTCTTTTGTACTAGTAACACTATTAAATCGTCAAACCGCAGATGGTGGAGGCAGCAAGGATCTTTGTAGCATTGGTAAACTTCAACTAGACTACACGGCGCTACAACCTAGATGACAGCCATCTTCGGACTTTCTGCCGTGAAAATCTTAAAATCTTACAAAGTAAGGTAGCTTTGAGATTTCCCACCTAATAATTAATTTAGCCGTCACAGTGGCCGCGTGGTCCGAGGCGTGGTCCTTCTGCCGCTTGGTCACTGAGACCGTGGGTTCGAATCCAACTCAAACCATGTATGTTTATCCGCGTTTTTGTGTGTTGTGCTCTCCTGTGTACAGGTAGAGGCCTTGCGACGGGCCGATCCCTCGTCCAAGGAGTCCTACCGGTCAAGCCAACGAAAAGTTGAGACCCGCAGTGCTCAGGAACTTGAAGAACGGGTCGTATAAAATAGAATAAATAAATAAATAATTTAGCAGGTTAAACGTGTGCTCTTCCTCATTTAAAGTACCCTCACTTTTTATCCGATTTTGACTACGAGTGTGTCAACAAATTTTAGTAAACCTTGGTATCAGGTTTAGTAAAATTCCGTACTCGCCTTATTTGTGAAGTATAAAACAATATGGAGGAACACTTATTCTTAAGCTTGATTTATAACGACTATTGGGGACTGTTAAATTTAATAAAAATTAGGATATTGATTTTTATCCGAGTTTACATTCCAGCGTAGCACCTTATAAAACAGTTATATCTGTTCGCCTATCTATACGAACGAAACAAATTGTTTTAAAATGTAATATAATTATGTTGAAGTGCTATTATATTTCATAATTTAATTAACAACTTCATTAAAATACTCGTAGCTTATATAATATTAATATGAAACCTATGAAGTAATTTACTTCTCTACTCTAGAAGTGGATATGATTTTATTAAATTAAATGCAGTAGGTCAATATTAATATGAAACCTATGAAATAATTTACTTCTCTACTGTAGAAGTGGATCTGATTTTATTAAATTAAATGCAGTAGGTAATAATAAATGACAAAGTAATTAATATAAAGTGGATATCAATATATTTACTGACAATAAAATTGGTACAGTAGTATTATAAATAATAACTTATAGCTACTCATATTTTTATGAAAATATTCTGTGCACATAATTCAAATCAATCTATTAAAACTGTTTCCGTTGAAGACAGTTTCTCTTTCCATCCACTAGATTGTACTGTACTCGTGAATGTACAAAATGCAGAGAATGGGTGATGAAAGTCAGAAGGCATTATTCCAGCTTAATATTTGTTAACAGACATAAATAGATGACATGAGCATGGCCAGGTACTTTTTTTTTTCTAACAGTAGAAACAATCTGGAAATACAAATTTTTGCGATCGATCGTACATTAACTAAAATATATCACATTTGCGAACACACATAGTCCTATTTCTAGAGCTTGACCAGCAGTCGAACCTTAAATATGACGCGGATCTTAATGGTAGGCCCCCAGCCCACTACTGTAGCTCAGAGTAGGTGTTGAGTGGGTGTATGTCAGGATAGGAGCAGCTACCACTTTCTGGATTGGTGCAGGTGGTGGATGAGCAGCGTGACCGGACTTCACGACTTGCGCGTTGAACCCGGTGTGTTTGTCAGCGGCGTAGTGGACGGTACGAGTGGTGCCGTCAGCTTCAAGTAACTTGTAGTAACCTTCAACTTTGTCCCCAATACGTCTCTCGGCCTGCTCCTTGATGTCATGAGTGTGTTCGTCATTGACACCATATTTGAATTCGTACTGAGGGGGAGCCTGAAAAAGTAAGAAACTTACGAAGATGTGATATTTTCTAATTGGGAAAAGGTACAGTGAAGTGCTTCTGTGCAATGAAGTGTCATGTGCGGAATATAAATAAGCCTCAGTGTGTATTCTTAGGTATCAGCAGTATGAGATTGTAAGTACTTCGACAAAGTGACTAATGTTGATAATAGTCGTTGAATAGGAGCCATTGCATGCTCCTTCTGGATTAAATAAAAGTGAAAGTACCATGACCCGTCTGGTGTCTGTACGTGGTTCTGATTACGAATAACATTTTTTTAAATTTCAGTTCACCTTTTTGTTCAAAGAATCGGATGTGAGGTGTGATAATTTTTAGGCGAAATTTGTATAATTATATTTAAGATTTGTAAATAAATACAAAATTTTAGTAGGAGAACTTGAAAGAAAGAGAATTCTTAGGATGCCAAGGTATAGATAGGAATCTAATGTTAAAATCAGGTGCCATTTTGAGCTGTGTTAAAGCGACTTAGGATAAGGTCCATTGACAGGCTGTTTTTAACACGGTATCGAATATTCAAATTACATAAAGGCTGGAGGTTTATTGATGAGCTGATCGATTATCACAACCTTGAGAAGGTCTTTGATGGAGTTAGGTAATATTAACATGGTACTTTATATATGATGGTAATATGGTTTTTGAAGCTAAGGTGTGAGAATATGGACCGAGTTCATCTGGTTCGAAATGAGGAAAGATGGCGGGCTCTTGTGAGCATGGTAATGAAATTTGGGTTCTGTGAAAATAGGTAATTTTTTGAGTGATTAACTGACTATTAGCATCACAATAAGGATTCCATGAAATTAGATTTCTCTTAGAACTTTTCGATTTACGTACGTAATGTTCGGCTTCTATTGGAGCATGGGCGTAAGTGATCACAGGTTCTTGTGCGTAGGTCAGTATAGGTGCATGAGAGATCGCATGCCCAGAACTGGATTGGATGTACGACTGACTCTCGTAGACTGGGGAAGCCAGCGTGGTCACCGCCAGAGCTACGATAACTGCGATCTGCAACAAAAATAGAGACCTGACATTAGCAGTGTTCTTCCTTCCACTGGGTATGGTCGTCATTTTAAATCCATTTTCTTGCTTAAGATGGCTGTCGATTGTGTTGTTCCGCCGTGTAATCTGGTATAAGTTTACAGACAATTCAGAGGTGTTTGCTGCTACGAAAAATCGCCCTGTCGATGGAGGTAGCAAGCACATCAGAAACGTAGGTTATCTACTACTAGACTATTCGGTCCAACGACCTAGAAGACAGTCAGATCTAAATAGTCGCCGCCCTGAGAAATTGATGTCTTACTACAGGTTCTTGTTCATTTATCGAAATTTTTACCAACTTCAGGATGAACAGCTATATCACTACACATCCATTCGCCTGTTAATGTATGTCATAAATAGTTAAACTAACTGTGATAGTTGTGTAAAGAAGAGAATATGCAGAGCATAGATCGACATTTTCAGGTTTCTATAAAGGATAATAATAAAGTGAAAAAAATGAAGAACAAACAAATAAATTTTATTAAAAAAATATATAATTTTATTGTAGATACGGCCTGTTAACCCTACAAGCCGCAGTGATAGTTGTATGTACTATTCAGTTTAACATTCACCAATTCAGTTTTGCCCACAGAATTTTATTCATGGGTTTTGTATGATTCTCAGAAGAAACAATTATAATCGTTTTAAAAGAATGAACCAATTAACGAGCACTTTTATCTATTTATAAAATGTATTTTAAATATTATCTAGATTAAAATTTGTGTTTCAGACGCTTATTTTTTATTTATGTATTCTGGGTTCATGGAACGATCATTTCACCATACGTCATATCAATTAGCGTCGGAATATAGGGTAATTAGTGAATGATAAATGTGAAGAAAGTGACTTATCTAATGCCCCGATAGTTTCTTAGAGGAAACCATGAAAACCATTAAGATCATAAGTCAGAGCAGCCGATCACGTGGCTTGAACCACGACATCTGCTGTTGCACTCGTCCGCGATATCCTATCTCATAAAGTATCACATTATTAGTTATGATTCATTCACACGATATTCATAAAGTGAGCGCATTTAGGGATGATCATGTCTGCCGTTTTCGTCTATCTGCCCACATGATTCAACTCGGGATCCACTGAACAGATACGGATAAAATTTAGTGTGGACATTATGCCATTGGGGACTAACCTGAAATCGAATTTTCCAATTTTCTACAATCGATAATACAAACATGGTTGGCGAACGAATTTGTGAGGTGGGATTGACACTAGTGCCACTTGCAATAGGGCTATACATTTGTGTATGGTTATAGATATTCGGGTGCCGTCACTGTGGCCGCGTGGTCACTGGGACCGTGTGTTCGAATCCCAATCAATGCATGGATGTTTGTCCGCGTCTCTCTGTGTTGTGCTGTCCTGTGTACAGGTAGAGGCTTTGCGACGGGCTGATCACTCGTCCAAGGAGTCCTACCAACTGTCTAATAGATCAAAGCCAACGAAAGTTGGGACCCGCAGATTCTCAAGGCACTTAAAAACTCGTCGTCTAAGTATTCAAAGTAAGTAAACAAGTATAGATATTCGGAAAATACTAACCTTATTTGTAAAAAATTGTTGTATAATGTGGAATAACAACATAACTGCTGCATGAAAAAAAAAGTATTTCACTTTATCAAGATTAAATTCTATCACCCCCTGCTTGCGAATCTAGAGTGTTACGAGAGAGATTGAGGGAATTATGACGTTTTTATCGATTTGCGGTTCTTAAAGAAGACTTTTAAGAATAAGTAATCTACACAGTTTGAAACTAAAATTGTCTAAGTAAAGATTAAGTAATCTGTACAGTTTGAAACTAAAATTGTCTAAGTAATATTTTATTACAAATTCAGAAGTTGCAAAGAACGCGTTTATGTATTCCATACATGCACCTTTGAGGACTTGACGACTTGCTCAGTATTTATGGCGCAGAAGGCGCTGATAAACGACTGGAGAAATATAACACAAACTGGCTCAGTTTTCATTTGTACAGAAAATGTCAGGGAACTTTGAAGTAAACGGATGAAACAGCTTTCGATTAAGGTATTGTCTGCACTAGTGGAACTATAATCGAAGTTGAAGCTGTACTGTAATAAGACTATAAATCTTATGGACGTGTTCGGTTTTCATAAGAGATAAAAGTGTCGTGTAAAGTTGATAAATGTTGCAATTAGTATTGTAGACAGCAACAACTATAGTTGATTTATGGTAAAACTTGTCTTCAGTATTTGTTGGTGAATAAATTAAGTTAAAGACGTACCGGCAAGTAACATTGACAGCAGAACTGTCTCATTTTGTAAATCGCTCAACCAAACAAACATTTTTGGTTTGGTAATTCTGTATGTAACCTGTATTGAACACTGAACGTTCCGACGTAGGATGCAGAATTTTTGCTTCCTACTTTGGAATACCGTGTTTGAATATTAGTCCTGAGACTAACTATATTTTCATATTTCCTAGTCTTAAAATAGACCACGGTCGCTTACCGAACTTACCAATTGATGATGGCTATCTTCTGGGTTGTTACTTTGTGTAGTCTGTTAGAAGTTAACCGACGTTTCCCTGATGATGGAATCAGCAAGGACCTCATAAATGTTGGTAAATTTCTACCAGACTACGCAAAGCAACAACACATTAGACAGCCATGCACGGACTCAGCGCCGTGAAAAACTCAGTTCTACTTACCTACTTGTCTATTACAATTATTGTTGTATTATATTATTCATGAAGATAACAAAGCATCTTTAAATTAACGGTGTAAATAATTACATGTAAGTCTATGAGAGAACATAGCAGTTGTATAAAATTGGTGGATGTCACTTAAAAAACTATTCTGTCCGGACAATAAATAATATATCTTATTCTGAAGCTAATCATAACATGAGATTTCAATTTACATAAATGATAAAGGAAGAGAAATTTTAACCAATTTGTAGGTTTTCTCTCGTACCTATTAGAAACTCGAATCTAATCTAAGTGAATTATATCACATGGCCCAAAGAGACGTCGCTTAAAAGCGCTCGTGGAAATAGATCAAGTCCTGTTTATTTTGCGATTTCGTACAGCCGCATTTTAAGGGAATCCCCAGTTCTCGTTCCTATAAATAATATGATAATCTAATTTCATTACCCCATTGTTTTGTATCTATGTGAATATTTATTATAAGTTATATCCCTATTAGTTGTAGGTACGTAATTGTTACAATACGATCGGAATGGAAAAATCAAGTACTGGAAATGTGCTTTATTTTGTAGGTACTCTTGTCTAAATGTGTTCTGTGTGTTATATAAATCGAGTGGTTTACAGCTCAAACACGGGAATTTAAAAAAAATATGTTAAATGGCGCACGATCAAAGATTCTGTCATCCTAGTGATTTTGGCGAAATTACTTGCTTTTATAAAAACATTGCTTGTGAAATAAGTTATGTATTTTTTATACGACCCGTTCTTCAGTGCCTTGAGCATCTGCGGGTCCCAACTTGTCGTTGGCTTTGATCTATTAGACAGTTGGTAGGACTCCTTGGACGAGTGATCAGCCCGTCATAGGGCCTCTACCTGTACACAGGACAGCACAACACAGAAAGACGCGGACAAATATCCATGCGTTGAGTGGGATTCGAACCCACGGTCCCAGTGACCAAGCGGAACAAGACTCACGCCTCAGACTACGCGACCTCTGTGACGGCGATAATAAGTTATGTATATTATGAAGCAGACCAAACACCGCAGCCTAACTTCTAGTATATACCTGCTTCGTGTTCGGAAGATCCGGGGTTCAGGTCGCCTAGCCTAGGATGTGTTGTAATTCACCCCCCCTCCCCCGACACTGCAGGTAAAACCTTGTGCAGTACTCTATATTCCACTTCGTTATTCATTAATCGTTGAAATTGCATAGTTTCATATACTGATAACGCTAATAAATAAATTAGAAATAAATAAATGCAGTGTTGAATTATAACAACATTTATTGACGGAATTTCATTCAGGTGAATATTTCACGAATCCGCAGTCCCAAAAATAGGCTCGTAAATAAAAAAGGCCTTAAAATGAGACAATCTAAATAAAAATAAAAACGAAGTTAGGCTGTCTTCTAGAATGTAGGGCCGAGTAGTGTGGTACAAGTATACCGACGTTTCAGACATGCTTGGTGCCTCCAGTATCACGGCAACTCCCCTGAAAAAATATCACTAAACTTCTACCAGATTACACGACGTAACAACCGATAATATATTTAAATTGAACTGCTGATAGTATGCATTCTCTTTCTCGAATCAGACTACATTCAAAAAACGGTGTATATGCACTTCAAAATTGAGTTTCAGAAATATTTCTTCTCGAACAACACTGATACTTGCCTTTACACACGCCATTGCTCTCTCCACTGCAAACGTCAGAAGCTGTTGAGGTTTTAATACTGTATTGAAATAATGCAGTATTTATATATTATTGGAAATGCTGTTATTTAATTATGAACAGACAGCCACGCCCCCTGCGCCATGTCCCGTTCAGCTGTTTTCTTGGTTGCCCTATGAGATTAATTATTTAAGTTTGTTAACCGACCAATAATGTTGGTTGTTTCCTCAAACCAACTAAGCGGTAGTGCACTTAAAACCGGATTATTGGCCCTGGAGACATAAAATGTTGTCAGACAACTTGAAGTACAAGCAACGCACGTAGCAAACCGACTGTTAGAACATAACATGTTAGTTGATTTGCATGGTTGATTATTATGGACTCTTTAATCACATTAAAGAGCAGTAAATTAATATTAAAATGTTGTTTTTAATTTTAAGATATTACGTTTCTTTGATTATATGTTTATTTGCATATTTTGATTCAGTTAACTATATAAAATTGTAAATTGTTTCGAATATTTTTTTTTTGTATTCATGGGTGTTATTCTATATTAATTTCACTTTGCAGTTATTCAAGTAAGAACGTATGAGTACAATCAGTCAAGGTATTTAAGCGGTAACGCTGTAGACTGATATTGTTTAATTGGCTATTTTTAAAAGCTTTTCCGTTGTTCTTATAGTTTCTCCAAATTTGCAAGACCCCGTTTTCAAATCATTACTAATTTACCTTTAACGATCGTTTGTGGCTATACGCTTAAAATATCATCTTTAAATAACAGAAATCAATCATGTACTAACGCATGCTGGTAATAGAGGTGTTATTTGTTATACACGCTTTAGATATTCGCGTTCTCGCATATCCACTATCCATTATCATAGGGAGCATTAATATCCTATCCACGGCAAAATGTTAGTATGTTATGTGCATTAAACTTTCTCCAGCCTTCTCGGGGAATGTAATGCAGATTATGAGTTTAATAATATAAAAGCATCGTTAAATAAATTACAAATACAATTCTCCATTATTTCTTTCCAACCCCTTTCATAGCTCAGTGCCGTTGACACTTAACACCCTTCCTTTCCATCGAAGCCCTCGTCATTTTACATGCAACATGTTATTGTAAAATAGGTATTGAATTTCAGTTCTCATCATAAAAAAATTGTTGCATTGATAATATTGTGATCTCTATCTTACCGAAGTTCGTGATACCACGGAATTTAATTACAAATTACGTTTTCTTTTTTGTCCTTGTAGAAAACTACCGCCATCTGGCCTCATTAATGAGAAATGTGTATCAGCCGTGTCATATGTTGAGTTATTGGCCGAAGAGTTTTCTGCGAGGTCCGAGCCGATTTCGTGTATGAGAACAAGAAAACATTCCCTGAATGCTTTTCGTTCTTTTCCTGTAATTTTAAGCAAATAGTATGATTATTATCAAGTTCCTGCTGCACGATTCTTATGCAGCTTCCCCTATTTAAATTTAACAGAATTACCCATTTACTGTGGAAGCTAAAGGATTACTTATCGTTTAAAATTATCATTTGATCATACAGTAATAAAAAATTCAAAATTCCGCCTTTTGTCTCAAGTCTGTACTCCTTACCACCTCAACGTCTTTACTTTTTTACCCTTATCAGAAAGACGAGCGGGCAAAGTCTGAGAACCTTCTGACAAAATAATTCTATTTTAATCTCTCTCACTTCTCTTCCATAATTTTCTCTTTACTCCTTCTCTTCTATTATACTTTCTATCTCTTTTACTCTGTCTCTCTTCATTGAAGGCATCGAAGCAAATGTGCATACTGCAGATGTAACACCCACTTCAGCAAATTAAAAGCATTTAATTATTTTCATAGAATAGAGCCCCTTTTTAGAAGTTAATACAATCAGCATTTTATGAAGCATGAATTTTCATTACTATGTTCACAAAAGCTCGCCCGTGTGGGCGTGGGGCTAAAAAATCTCTACCATAAAAATAACTTATTACGAAGTGGTACATAGGGCCTCGGATTGGGATGGATTTTTTGTGCACAGGATAGGGACCAGTAGCGGGCTTTTGAGAACACGGTAATGAAACCTTTGGTTCTAAAAAATGTTGGGACTTTCTTAAGTGGCTGAGCGACTCAGGAAGGACTCGGATCCATAGAGTAAATAAGTAAGTATGCGTGATTAAGTATGTTGGTGGACTTTGAATTTTCTTATTTTCTCGTTCGTTTGGTTTGTTTTCAGAGAATCTCACATAACAGAGACACCAAACATTTTATATTCCAAATCTCAATTCATTTTCCATTGCGTGCGTCCTTTGGAATATCCAACGATGTGCTGAGGCCCTGTGTAACATTTCGTGATACGCGGTTTTATTACGGTGAAGAGTTGCTTGTAGGATCACCCCTTTTCGACTGTTCACGACTGCTTATGTATTACATTTCCAACTGTCTTCCACATCTGGAAGCCTTACACCCGCCGTGACAAAGAATTCTCTAAAAAAAGGACCAGAAATGGGACTTGAAGCTCTACTGTGCGGACTTGCAATTAGATACCAACGTTTCCGAAGAACGTACTACCATTATCTCTAGGGCTCAAAATGTAGGTAATATATTAAACCGACGTCTTGGTATATATTTAAAAGGAATTCGGATATTAATATCGACAAGTCAAAATTGCATTTACGAAGAAATAAGAGCAGATTTAATTCTGGGCATACTCGCTACGATATAGCTCAGGACCTTTGTACTCTATACACACATATGCATGTGTATATAATTAGGATGATAACATCAAAAGAGAGTAGATTGGTTGGGCTTGTAGTACGTATGAGGAAGATGATAAATTGGAGAACTTAAAGGGCTCGGACTCGAAGACATGACTTAAATGATGAGATAATATTAAAATGTAACTTAGAGAAATAGATGGTTTTATTCTGCTTAAGGATAAGGACTGGTGGTTTTATCTTTTTTTAAACAAGAAAATGATTCTTAGGTTATAAAGCGGGGAATTTCTTAAACGTCCTGCTTCTCAAAGATTCTGCTTCATGGAATTATTTAGTTCAAGTATTTGTTGTTTAGGAATGTATTAACTTAAACAGTTAATTTTAAAACAGACATCTCAGTTAAGTATCTCATGATGAATTATAGTTTTATATCGAAGTTGCTGGTTGTTCCCGGGCGTTTGTGCTTATAATAGGTTTTACACACTGACACACACAACTTCGTCCCTGACTCGCATATTATATGTCTAAATTTAAGCATGTCTTGTATATTGTTTCAGTATATCATTAGATAACGCGAGGCATATACAGAATGTCACAAAAAATACACTTGTTAAAATACGGTATATTAACTTTGTGTACATAACTTTTCGAGACTCCTGTATGAACACATCTTATATGTTTCAGTATTTTAGTTGGATTGTGGTCTCATTTGGGTGAAAATGACCTAAGACGATCTGGTAATATTATTTTATTTATAACACCATCAATATAACAGCGGCATAAGTAACAAAACTGCAAGTTTATATGAAAAATACATTACTCATGCTATTAACTATTTTTCACAAATCATGATGTGTTATAAAATTTAACATGCACGTGGAAAATTAAAGGTTTTGTGAAATCAGGATGCATTCAAGGGATTGTATGTAACATGTGTGGGAATTTTAAGTGTATAAAGAGAAAGTTGAGCTGTGTATTTCATATTAAGTTGAAGCGTTTGAATGAATACAGTCAGAGTGGTGATGTTTAATTAAGACCCATGCTATGAAGTTCCGAGGAGTAGAGATTAAGTTCCACTCATTAACCTCGGCAGTGGATGAAGATCTTCCCCCCACCCCGAAAGAATCCAGTACCAAATAGATAGGAAACTGCAACCTACAACCAATATGGATTCGGTGCCGAAGAGAAGAGTATATTCTTGCTTCTGCCGAGAATTGATCCCCGCTTATCCAGCCCATAGCCAGTGACACGTAGAAATTTCCAGGATTATAGAATAATAATTTGTCATTGAAATACGTATGTATATGAAATTCAAAATGCTTGTGAAATTATTTCCGATGCAGTTATCATGACCTGATAATGTTGAAGTTAATGATACCCTCCATAACCGTGTCCCAGACTGGGTCCATGTCCTAGTCCGCCTGCAGAATATCCGTGTCCCAGTGCGTTACTGTAGCTCACCGCGGGAGCTACGTGAGAGTAGCTGGGGACAGCAGGATACGTGACGAGAGGGGTTGCTTTTGGGTAGCTGAGACCAACTGCTGCTGCGTTCACTGCCGTGGCTGGATGAACTTCGTGTCCGGACTTGCTGACAACAGCGTTGAATCCGTTGTGATCGTCAGCGGTGTAGTGTACAGTTCGGGTGGTGCCATCAGGTTCAACAAGGCTGTAGTAACCATCAACTTTGTCTCCAACTCGCTTCTCGGCCTGTTCCTTAATGTCGTGGGTATGGCCATCTTTAACTCCGTAACTGAACTCGTAATTAGCCGGAGCCTGGATAAAATATTCACAACAACTTAATATTTGTAGCCATTTTCGCTTCATGAGAAAGAGAGGTTTGTAGGATCGTTTGTCATGATCATTTTACATGAAATGTTTTGTGGAATATGTGGTCGTTATTTTACCTCTTTGATATCAGAAGTTTTAAACTGAAGTGACGATTTGTTAAAAAGCTTCGTGAAACTGCATGTGTATGAGTAATCATTAACATTTTTGAAATCTTTTAATAACAATGTTCTTTAAGTTTTTGATCTTATATGTAAGTGATGAACACCGGATAAGATGACAAATTCATGCGATAGTTTTAAGTTAATCCGTATAATAAGTTTACCTTCAACCATTTTATTCTTTACACTAAGCTGGAAAAGTTGTAAGATACATATGCATTATAAATTTTTCAATTAAAGCACAACCTTTAAGCACAAACAATTTTGTGTTTTATCATATGAAAATATCTAAACTTTTGAGAAGGATTTATCACACATACATACACACATATATTTCTAATTATTATTTTAAAAATTTCCACAATTCCTTCTAATTATTGGGGTCAGAATAATCAGTTTAGACGATATACTGGAGATTTTACTTCATCTGTAATTGGTGTTTGTTTAGCTGGGACGTTTTATTAAGATAGATCATTTGATGCATGTTCTAAAGGTTAGTATTGTCTTTCTAAGAAATAGATTTATACGTGTTTTCCTGGAAGGAAATTCATACTGCGTTCTTCCTTAAAGTGTTTATATTTTTACTTTATTATATATTTACCAAATAATGGTAGCAGACATCACTAATAGAAATAATGTTGATACATTTGTAACTTCATATATCACGTAATATTCTGAATACGTGAAGTAAAAATTTTAACCAGTATGATGACAGTGGGGACAACATTAATACTAGTTATCACCTATTTTAAATTTGATGCACTTTTATTACAATTCTACACCTCCCTTATGGATCAAAACAGCAATTTAATGGCTACCTGAGAACCGTTCGTTAAAGCAACTCACGTGATGTTCCAGTTCCACGGGAGCATGTGCAATTGCAGGGGCATGAGAATAGCTCAACGTAGGGGCATGAGAATAGCTCAACGTAGGGGCATGAGAATAGCTCACTGTAGGGGCATGAGAATAGCTCACTGTAGGGGCATGAGCTATTGCAGCCACAGGACCATAGTGACCATAGGAATTAATCTCGTAGCCAGGAGCTGCATAGCTGACTGCTAGCAGAGCGATGAATATCACAACCTGAAACGATAGCACGTTCGATTAATGAGAAAATTTATATGAATCTGTAGAAATGGTGTTTGGTAACTGGAAGCTTATGTTGTGTAATGCTGGTAAAGTTGATGTCTCGCCGCCGTCAGAACCTAAAATCTCGCCATATATGTTCTGTCATAAATATGTAGTAGCCTCCTACATCGTGCTATAAGAAACTAATGACGAAATAATGTGTGAAATGAAGTATATGAGTTTTATTGCGGTTAAATCAGTGTAATAATTTATTGTGTCCGTTAGTTCAACGGAGATAGATATTTTGGATTTAAACTCGAAATTCGACGAAAATTTTATTACAAACAAGGGGGAATAGTTGTGTATAAATGTAGATTTCAGATTTTTTCAAAGGCATTCTGTGTTAAAGTAACAGTAAACTTTTTTTATACAACAGGTAATGGCCGTTCTTTTTAGCGTATATAATTTTATAGACGTGAATAGACTTACATATTTCTTGTTTATAATTTTAAATTAGGCCGCGTATCAAAAAATTTATGAATACCCATTTATTGCAAAATGGCTGATTGCAAGTTTCCTTTATTTGTTTAAAGTAGCATTAACTAACTCCATGGAACAGAGTTCTTCTTGAGAAGCTAATAGTACATTAAGCTAGTCAAGAAATTCCACTAATTTTATGGATCCCGATTGTTTATTACCGTGTTCAGAAAAGCCCTCATTCGATTCATATAACGGGCGAGATGAATCGTATCTACTCCCTCCAACCACATTTACCCAAGATCCATCTTAATATTATCCTCCGCTTACACCTATTTCTTCCAAATTGTCTCTTCCATTCAGGATTTGTAGCCAAAATGTTGTATTCATATTACGTCTTCCCATGCGTGCTACATGCCACCCTCGTACAAATTATGGAACTTCTGAAAATAGTCATTAGTAAATAATGTTCTATACACTTACGTATAATTTCAGATTTATCTTATTACACTGAAAAGTCAATGCCAAATTGCAACAGAACAATTTAAGATCTTCCTACATTTCTTTTAAGAAATTTAAATTAAGCTGCCAATAAGATAGCTTTACGTACTCGTAATACTTCTGCCTCTTTCTGTTTTAGACATGGTAAGAGCAAATATAATTTTATGACACGAACATAAATTATTTTAACAAAGACTCTGCCTTAAATTGGATCATTTCTTATAAAATTTAAACGTGTTAAAAATGTTGCTTTTTGTATCGGTTAATTTAATAGTACATATAATCGTACGAAACCCCCATTTATTTAAATATAGAAAACATATTTAATTTATGTAATTTAAGTATGGATTTGTAATATAAATAGCTTGGTATAAACTTTTATATGAGCTTCTAAACAAATATATTTATGCTACATGTGGACTCGAAATGCAATATAAATAAAGTAGACTTGTTCTCTACAATTGTAATCCTATTTGTTTTGCTGCTGTACCTTCATGAATGCCATCTGGTGGAGATGTAAACTGTAACGAGCACTGCTGTTCAATGATGTCTACTGCAGTTGTGATGTCTTTTATATGGACTGAATCAATGTGAATTATAGGTAAGAGGTGGTCACGCCCTGCCTTTTATTTGCATGTATCTCGTTCGTACCCTCACCCCCCGTCCTCGGACTGTTGGATTTTCGTGAAACGGGATATATAACCTTATACGCTGTGAAACACGCGATCATTCGAGCGAAACAATGTTACTATTGTGTAGTAGCTTGATTGAGACAGACATTTCACTTGTCTCTGTAAACTACAATGAAAGAATGAATGAATTATAAAAGTTATCCTGAAAGTTAAAAATTAATACAAATCAGTGGGGAAACGTTTATCGAAATAAAAGATCATTGTTTCTCCCTCCCCCTTTCGTCATATCCGTTTGATGTGACCAATACAGTAATGCATAAAGCTGGCCGTTTAGCCACTATTATTTCGTAAGCGAGATGAAAAGCGATTTATAGCCACTATTATTTCGTAAGCGAGATGACGTATATTTTACCTGTTTTTAAAATCTGAATTTAATTTAAAAATAAGAATTCAGAACTGTATCTTGCAGTGCATTAATTTCATGGGTCACTTTAAGAGATTTAAATGCGCTGTTTACATTGTATATGGGTTTTTCAAAGTTTTGTTTTGTAGATTAATATACGCGTTGTTACAGTTATTAAATAGGAGTTTTATTAAAGATGCCTGATATAAGACATAAGAAGTTTAATTAAATACATTTATTTTAAGAAAACCTTGGTCGATAAACCGGCAATTGGCTAGTAAAAGAGTTCTGTTCCTTAACTAAGCACCATGCCGGTGAGGTTTCACTTTCTCATGACGGCGAAACTTCTGAGTTGTTGCGACCTGACTATGGAAGCATTAAATTCCTCTGTAACGTCGGTATGCTTCTACCAGATTACACGGCGCAACTACCCAGAAGACAGCCATCATTAAGCACCGTACCATGCATGCTTATGAAGTGCTGGCCGTTTTACTCCTAACGAAAATACCCCGGAGCGCATTGGATAGGAGGCTGTGTTTCCCCCAGATCTGATTCGGTCTGAAGGAAGTACCTGATAGCATATAAAAAGTTTAAATTATTCAGTCTAAATTTATGTTGATTTGTCGATGTGCTACACAGCTGTTACTCTGAACATTGTGGGTTGTGTGATATATTCTCTGATTTGGCTCCATTCCCGCATCAGGTGACACATTAACAGACCGCTTCGCACTCAGTAACACCCGTTGAACACAACGCCCGGGCATGTTTATCACGCAAGCCCTAGAAAGTTTTAATCAGGGCTGTGCAGTCGGTACTAAAATCTCCGACTCCGACCCCGACTCATTCATAAAAGTTCAATATGTATTAATAAGGGTAAACCTACTAAAATGGTAAATGGTACCACAAGATATTTCATCACCACCACGTTAATCATCAGCCTACTGTTTAGACTTATAACCTATATTTAAATACACGTCTCATGGTTATTGCAGAAATCGGTTGATTTGTAGACAGTTTGTGTTCTTAAGGTACGGAAGCCAAAGTTACAAGACATTATTCCCACATCATGTGGCTCAACGCGTCGTTGAATCTCCCTGAGCGTGAGGCTGACAGCGGCTCACACTGTATAGAAATTGTTCTTAGGATTTTATATCGAGACCGGAGACGGTATATTTTTACAGACTCCGACTCCACAGCCCTGGTTTTAATGTTTACTTTCCTTGTCGAGAACAACGCTGTTTACTTGTATTCCCCACACGTCATTCTTCCGGCAGACATAATGCGAGTTACTTTTTATCAGTGTTTCGTGTAGGTGATTTAGTTTACTTCCATTTCGTTGGGTTTCGATCCATTTGGTTGGGTTTGGTTTGGTTTAGTTGCGTTCCTTTTAGTTGGATTGGGTTCAGTTAGGTTTAGCTCGGTTCCATTTAATGTGGTTAGTAACCAATATCAAATAATTCCCCAGTGTTGTCAGATAATTACGATTAGACATGTCGGTTAAGTAAATTATATTTTATAAAACATTTTTGTTAGTTTATTTATATTTGATATTTAACATACAGTCGTCACAGTGGCCGCGCGGTCTGAGGCGTGGGCCTTGTGCCGCTTGGTCGCTGGGACCGTAGGTTCGAATCCCACTGAAGCCATGGATGTTTGTCCG
>NW_019059737.1:179452-208727 GCF_000696155.1 Zootermopsis nevadensis
CACACAGCTCCAGTTCCATTTATTGATTTTATCTTCATACACATAACCGAGTAACTGCAAAGTTAAGAGTTCAAAATTCAGTCATAACACCGATACATACAAATAGGAAGTCAGAATCCTTAGTTAATTATTCTGTTAATTAATTCCTTTTTTTACTACGTAACACGTATGGAATGCAATGATAGGAAAATATATGAATTATGAATTAAAATTGCTTTTGAAAGAACTGGTAGATTTATATAGTGATGTTCACCAAAGAAAACCTGTATCCAAGCCAAGATTCGTACTCCGGACCTCGGACCTCCGGAGTACCAATCAAAGCACATCTAAGATCGCTGGCTTCAAGGTTATAGAGCCATGTAGTCTGGTACGCGTTTGCCTACGTTTCAGAAATCCTTACTGCCTCCATCATCAGGGAGATGTGTCACACATCGTCCTGACTTCTGAAACATCGGTGAACTTCTACCAGACTACATGGCGCTACAACCCAGAAGACAACCATCTTCGGAATGACAACCGTGAAAACTTCAAATCCTACGAAACATGCCAGTTAGATATTCGACCACAAGTTTCGGTAAAAGTTTGGTTGTATATTTTCTATGATTTCGGAAAACGCCATTGAAAGACAAGGAACAGCTGTTTGGCCCTTTTAATATATTTCAGACACAATATTTGACTTACTGTATCAATTGAAGAACCACTAGCTTATACACACTTGAAGGGAAAGTTTCGCTTTAGATATTCGGCCCTAAACGGCACGTTAATATCGCAATGAACTCTAAATAAGTTGTCAAGTAGTGGACGGAATTTGTCTGGCCAGAATAGGGTCTATTGGCATACTTTTATGAACACGGTAATGAACCTTCGGGTCGCATAAATAGCGGAGAATTTCTTAAAAAGTTGAGCGACTGTCGACTTCTCTAAAAGTATTCTATTACATGAAGTTAGAAAGTGTATTTGTTGGTTGTTACTGCAACAGACTTGTCGTGTGGAATAACTTCAACTAGCTGTTGGTAAAAACTGGCAAAAAATAAATAGAAGTAAGTACGCTAATTAAACAAACCATGGAGAAAAAGATTGTTTCAGTTAGTTGAATCAAATTTTTCACAAAGTTTCTTATGAAATCCCTCCTCCTGTATCCAAATCCTGTTAGGCCTGTAGGTTGTTCAATTCCGTACAGTTTGTATACTCGATAACAAAAGACATTTTCTCTTATATAACAAGGGTGCGGTCGGTCGAGTCATGTCGGTTGCAGTGTCCGACATAAAAAATCATTATTAAACAGTCAGTAAATGCTCTTTCACAAAAATGAGTTTGTACTTTTGACGAAGCACCCAGCTGGCTTGTGAATTACATTTTATCCCTTGTATACCCAGAGATTAATGCAGCAGGCCTAATAAAGTTAATAGCACAAACGGTGAAGAGTCTGGTTTTAGATGCTTCTGCGCATGTGACATAAAGTGTCCTCGAGAGCCAGTTAGTTTCACAGGGTCGGTGTATAAAGTATTCCGCTACTTCAAGAGCTACTCTCCTTCGTCCTGTGGCTAGCACATAGATCACAAAATGAACATCGATACTTCCCGTTCTAGTAAACCTTCCTATACAGAAGACCGAGGTTCCAGTTTTTTTGCTGGAAGACGAGCTGTTTTTTATTGCCCCAGGAAAATGCGTTGTTCCAGGATAATGTCTGATTATTCTATTCCAAGAAGCAACGGTCTCTCACCTCCTGTCATACTCTTAAATCGACAATTTATTTACTACTGGAACATGACAATTAACAGCGTGTCATCAAATAAGCCAGAAGTTAAGAAGTTATTTGAGCAAAACCGTTGGATTTTAGATTCTGAAGCCGGCGAGTTTGAAAAGGGCGGTTGTCTGGGATGTTGTTCCGTGTAGTCTGGTAGAAGTTACCGACGTTTCAGGGATGCTTACTGCCTCCAACACTACACACCGCAGCGTCCCAAATGCACAGTCAACTTCTCTTTAAACTGATATTTTTCCTCTCCAATTTCTAAACCACTTAGTTGAAATCTATACAAACCAATAATTTATCCAATGTTTTGCATGGATGTGAAAAGTGGTTACTTACGTTTTGGGAACAAATTATATAAAAATAAAATTTAAGCTAGATTGAAAAATGTACTCAAGGGAATATTTTGACCTAAGAAGAATAAAATAAATTATGAATTATAAATGTAATCTTAAAACCTTGGATACCGTGTAGTGTATTGGAATATAAAACATGCATACAAATAAAAACTGTTTACACTTTGAAGGAAACTAACGCCAAACCTGTTTTGACCTCAAGAGGTCATCATCAGTCGAAAAAACAAGTTACTTCAAATAATACCAATCAAAAAGTTTATGATTTTTAACAGAGCATAAAAGTATGTACTTTACTAAACCATATTTATGTAACACCTCAATGGACGCTGATTACACATGAGTTGTTGTGTGTCGAGGAACTTCATAATTTATACAGATGACCTTGATTTGTTACGATACGGTATTTAAATCTGATAAGCTGAGATAAAAGACACAAGAATATCATAGAAAGTTTTGGTGGTTCTAGAATTGTTATTTTGATGTACAAGATGGAGACAGGATAAAAGTAAGGTGAGCGGACGTAATTCAGAATTCGTGTCCTACTAGGAATGTCAGTAATGATAGTAAATTATTTAAATGTTTACTTGGTTAATTTTTACCTAAGATTAGTGGCTGCATTTACCCCTATATATTTTTAAATAAATCAGAGATGTGAAACCATGTAATTATATTTAATCCAAATTAGGAAATAGAGGAACAAAAGATAAATTTGTATGAGCACACTTAACGATTGGACGAAAATATACTTTTACATTTTTTACGTATTTTTACATTGCAAACCAGAAGGACAGACAATACGAGATTGAAAGATATATTTAGTTGAATACTGAACAGTACAGATGGCTTAATCTTTTATAAAGAAAAATAAGAATGTAATTTATCTATAATTAAAATACTCTTTTTATCTCCAGTCAGAATTATAAACAGTCAGACAACAATCTTTCGTGTCGTTTCCATATTAATGACAGATGCGTTCACTCAGTAAAGTAAAAACTGAACAGCCTACTTTAAAGATCACAGTCACCGAAGGAAGGAGGTCACTGGACCACTCAGTACTGCATCATTTGCTTTAACGGTACCATTCAATTTCCACCTCACCTCAATAAGTCTGTCTCGTCAGATCAGTGTTAAATAACAAGTAGTTTGTGTGTGTGTGTACATTCTGAAGCAGTAGAAAGAGAAAGTATACTTCCTTTTTTTCTTGTTTATAAAAAGAGAATTTGAGTACATGCTATTAACTTCCAGATCCTAGCTACTTACTACACGGTCGCATTCTTTCCAAGCCACGTTTTAAAAGACTGACAGCCTATCACATAACGCAAATAGACTTACTGACCACACGCTGTTATCTTAATCCTTTGAATCATGAAGTTAGTTTATATAGTACTTAAGAATCGAGTTCCTGCCTCAAAGAAAACTGTGCGTTTCCATTTAAAATATGAGTTGGTTAATGTGGTTTAGGGAAAATGCTATTTACTTTAAGAATCATACGAATCACGTAAATAAATTCTTTGGGGATAATACAGAGTTACTGAATATTGAAATAGGTGGTAAATATAGTTACAGCTGGGCTTTAAAGTATTATTGTTGATAAATCAGAGTGAAAGGCAACAAATTTTTAATCAGTTAAATGATTACATAATTTAAAATCAACGCACATTAACACATTTTATTCCCGCAGTTATCAAACCTAACGATGATATAATATTATCATGTTTTAAGAGCTGACATTTTCCATGGATACAATAAAATTTTGTTTTTCTTTTAATTTAACAGTCATCTAATCATTTGTTGGTAATGATGCCGCACTAAGTACAGCGATATGGCCATATACCCACACACTAAGTACCTGTCTTTTTAATGGAGGAAAGCAACGGTCGTTCAGGTAGTCAAGAATTTCCCCATTTTTAATGAGACCCGAAGGTCAATAAATGTGTTTAGTGAAGCACACCACTGAATTTCTGCATCCCACAGACAAACACCATTTTTCATATTCATTTTAATATTATCCTTTGGTACCAATATTCTATGCAGTGCCCTGTTTTAAATATCCGTGGTGTTTTTTTTTCTTTTCTGTGTGTAAGACATTAAATTTTACAAACATACAACATAACCTCTGAAAGTATGGCCATTGTCTTTAAGAATCGTATGGAAACTTCAGAAGATGTTATGTATGCTATTCGCTCTAGAACCGATAACCTTCCTCCTAGCACAACCGGTCCCAACATCGTCCTGACTTCTGAAACATCGGTGAACTTCTACCAGACTACATGGCGCTACAACCCAGAAGACAACCATCTTCGGAATGACAACCGTGAAAACTTCAAATCCTACGAAACATGCCAGTTAGATATTCGACCACAAGTTTCGGTAAAATTTGGTTGTATATTTTCTATGATTTCGGAAAACGCCATTGAAAGACAAGGAACAGCTGTTTGGCCCTTTTAATATATTTCAGACACAATATTTGACTTACTGTATCAATTGAAGAACCACTAGCTTATACACACTTGAAGGGAAAGTTTCGCTTTAGATATTCGGCCCTAAACGGCACGTTAATATCGCAATGAACTCTAAATAAGTTGTCAAGTAGTGGACGGAATTTGTCTGGCCAGAATAGGGTCTATTGGCATACTTTTATGAACACGGTAATGAACCTTCGGGTCGCATAAATAGCGGAGAATTTCTTAAAAAGTTGAGCGACTGTCGACTTCTCTAAAAGTATTCTATTACATGAAGTTAGAAAGTGTATTTGTTGGTTGTTACTGCAACAGACTTGTCGTGTGGAATAACTTCAACTAGCTGTTGGTAAAAACTGGCAAAAAATAAATAGAAGTAAGTACGCTAATTAAACAAACCATGGAGAAAAAGATTGTTTCAGTTAGTTGAATCAAATTTTTCACAAAGTTTCTTATGAAATCCCTCCTCCTGTATCCAAATCCTGTTAGGCCTGTAGGTTGTTCAATTCCGTACAGTTTGTATACTCGATAACAAAAGACATTTTCTCTTATATAACAAGGGTGCGGTCGGTCGAGTCATGTCGGTTGCAGTGTCCGACATAAAAAATCATTATTAAACAGTCAGTAAATGCTCTTTCACAAAAATGAGTTTGTACTTTTGACGAAGCACCCAGCTGGCTTGTGAATTACATTTTATCCCTTGTATACCCAGAGATTAATGCAGCAGGCCTAATAAAGTTAATAGCACAAACGGTGAAGAGTCTGGTTTTAGATGCTTCTGCGCATGTGACTTAAAGTGTCCTCGAGAGCCAGTTAGTTTCACAGGGTCGGTGTATAAAGTATTCCGCTACTTCAAGAGCTACTCTCCTTCGTCCTGTGGCTAGCACATAGATCACAAAATGAACATCGATACTTCCCGTTCTAGTAAACCTTCGTATACAGAAGACCGAGGTTCCAGTTTTTTTGCTGGAAGACGAGCTGTTTTTTATTGCCCCAGGAAAATGCGTTGTTCCAGGATAATGTCTGATTATTCTATTCCAAGAAGCAACGGTCTCTCACCTCCTGTCATACTCTTAAATCGACAATTTATTTACTACTGGAACATGACAATTAACAGCGTGTCGTCAAATAAGCCAGAAGTTAAGAAGTTATTTGAGCAAAACCGTTGGATTTTAGATTCTGAAGCCGGCGAGTTTGAAAAGGGCGGTTGTCTGGGATGTTGTTCCGTGTAGTCTGGTAGAAGTTACCGACGTTTCAGGGATGCTTACTGCCTCCAACACTACACACCGCAGCGTCCCAAATGCACAGTCAACTTCTCTTTAAACTGATATTTTTCCTCACCAATTTCTAAACCACTTAGTTGAAATCTATACAAACCAATAATTTATCCAGTGTTTTGCATGGATGTGAAAAGTGGTTACTTACTTTTTGGGAACAAATTATATAAAAATAAAATTTAAGCTAGATTGAAAAATGTACTCAAGGGAATATTTTGACCTAAGAAAAATAAAATAAATTATGAATTATAAATGTAATCTTAAAACCTTGGATACCGTGTAGTGTATTGGAATATAAAACATGCATACAAATAAAAACTGTTTACACTTTGAAGGAAACTAACGCCAAACCTGTTTTGACCTCAAGAGGTCATCATCAGTCGAAAAAACAAGTTACTTCAAATAATACCAATCAAAAAGTTTATGATTTTTAACAGAGCATAAAAGTATGTACTTTACTAAACCATATTTATGTAACACCTCAATGGACGCTGATTACACATGAGTTGTTGTGTGTCGAGGAACTTCATAATTTATACAGATGACCTTGATTTGTTACGATACGGTATTTAAATCTGATAAGCTGAGATAAAAGACACAAGAATATCATAGAAAGTTTTGGTGGTTCTAGAATTGCTACTTTGATGTACAAGATGGAGACAGGATAAAAGTAAGGTGAGCGGACGTAATTCAGAATTCGTGTCCTACTAGGAATGTCAGTAATGATAGTAAATTATTTAAATGTTTACTTGGTTAATTTTTACCTAAGATTAGTGGCTGCATTTACCCTTATATATTTTTAAATAAATCAAAGATGTGAAACCATGTAATTATATTTAATCCAAATTATGAAATAGAGGAACAAAAGATAAATTTGTATAAGCACACTTAACGATTGGACGAAAATATACTTTTACATTTTTTACGTATTTTTACATTGCAAACCAGAAGGACAGACAATACGAGATTGAAAGATATATTTAGTTGAATACTGAACAGTACAGATGGCTTAATCTTTTATAAAGAAAAATAAGAATGTAATTTATCTATAATTAAAATACTCTTTTTATCTCCAGTCAGAATTATAAACAGTCAGACAACAATCTTTCGTGTCGTTTCCATATTAATGACAGATGCGTTCACTCAGTAAAGTAAAAACTGAACAGCCTACTTTAAAGATCACAGTCACCGAAGGAAGGAGGTCACTGGACCACTCAGTACTGCATCATTTGCTTTAACGGTACCATTCAATTTCCACCTCACCTCAATAAGTCTGTCTCGTCAGATCAGTGTTAAATAACAAGTAGTTTGTGTGTGTGTGTACATTCTGAAGCAGTAGAAAGAGAAAGTATACTTCCTTTTTTTCTTGTTTATAAAAAGAGAATTTGAGTACATGCTATTAACTTCCAGATCCTAGCTACTTACTACACGGTCGCATTCTTTCCAAGCCACGTTTTAAAAGACTGACAGCCTATCACATAACGCAAATAGACTTACTGACCACACGCTGTTATCTTAATCCTTTGAATCATGAAGTTAGTTTATATAGTACTTAAGAATCGAGTTCCTGCCTCAAAGAAAACTGTGCGTTTCCATTTAAAATATGAGTTGGTTAATGTGGTTTAGGGAAAATGCTATTTACTTTAAGAATCATACGAATCACGTAAATAAATTCTTTGGGGATAATACAGAGTTACTGAATATTGAAATAGGTGGTAAATATAGTTACAGCTGGGCTTTAAAGTATTATTGTTGATAAATCAGAGTGAAAGGCAACAAATTTTTAATCAGTTAAATGATTACATAATTTAAAATCAACGCACATTAACACATTTTATTCCCGCAGTTATCAAACCTAACGATGATATAATATTATCATGTTTTAAGAGCTGACATTTTCCATGGATACAATAAAATTTTGTTTTTCTTTTAATTTAACAGTCATCTAATCATTTGTTGGTAATGATGCCGCACTAAGTACAGCGATATGGCCATATACCCACACACTAAGTACCTGTCTTTTTAATGGAGGAAAGCAACGGTCGTTCAGGTAGTCAAGAATTTCCCCATTTTTAATGAGACCCGAAGGTCAATAAATGTGTTTAGTGAAGCACACCACTGAATTTCTGCATCCCACAGACAAACACCATTTTTCATATTCATTTTAATATTATCCTTTGGTACCAATATTCTATGCAGTGCCCTGTTTTAAATATCCGTGGTGTTTTTTTTTCTTTTCTGTGTGTAAGACATTAAATTTTACAAACATACAACATAACCTCTGAAAGTATGGCCATTGTCTTTAAGAATCGTATGGAAACTTCAGAAGATGTTATGTATGCTATTCGCTCTAGAACCGATAACCTTCCTCCTAGCACAACCGGTCCCATTAGTGTGAATTACAAGGTCAGCCAAGTACACAAGACTGGTAAACCTGTCAAGCATCGGACCTGACAAACATCCGTTTCTGTACATCCGCTAGATCTAGTTTTAAAGAAATCAACTTGTCTGTTACAGTCAGTAGGCCCACGTAGTCGGAAATTATTGTGATTTTTATTGAGTAATCGAAACCGGACGCTGAAACTGGACTTATAGCCGCAGAGTAGAATCTGCTTGAGAAGCTGATCGTCTCCCAGTTAGACAGTGAATTTCTCTGACGTTGATGGAAACTGATAATCCATTGCCTTATTTACAGGAAGCCGCCCCCTGAACTTGGAGAATTGTACTCCGCACCAAGTTACTATTATATAATATTATTAAGGTTATCAGACAAACGAACTCAGATATGGAAGAAATTGGAAATTCATGCAATTTTTAGTAGGAGAACATAACAAGAAGACATTAAATAGGAATACAATATTCAATTCAATTCAATTAATTTATTTACGTGTTTGCCAACAGCAAGAAGCCAATAACAGGCAAACACTGATAATATATACAATAATAGTGAAATAATAATGGATAATAGTACACAAACGGATTAACTAAACTTATACATGTACAGTATTAAATATAACTGCCAAATACAGGCAAGCCCAAAATAGAAACAATATTAACACAAAGCAAAATAAATGAAGAAATATAAATAAAAGCAAATAATCCACCTAGGGAACACTAATATAATTGTAAAACGTTAAAGAAATATAAAAAACAGATAACGAAGCTAGATCATCTACCAAGACAACCTATCTAGATCATTTCCCTTATTGAGAACGTGCCCTCAAGGGAGACAATGTTTATGCCAAATACGTCCAAAGATTTACATATCTTAATGAAATGGGTTAAGTATAGATGGCGAACTCTTGTGAACATAACGAGTATTCGGTTTCCGTAAAAGGAATGAAGATTTTGACTATTTAAGCTACTGTTAGCTTCTTAAGATTGAATTTTTCTTCGTGGAGTTAGACCGCGTACGTGGATGGGTGAGTGGTTGTATGGATGGATTGGTTCCATATGAGTGGGTGTATTGGAATGATGGTTTGTAGTTGAATAGGTTTATATGTAGGTGTAAGGTATTTAATTCCCGAAAAATGAACTTTGTCTAGCAGCTCGCGTTGGATATTATAAATTGGTAAGGAAATGATAGGTTAATTTTACATAGAAATGAAACTTGCGTTCAGGTAATACTTGTATCCTATAAAAACGGAAGCAGTAATAATTAAATTTCTTAAAATTTTATCACATTTAAAAATCCATCGACTTCGACCTCACGCTACCACCAGACCACCGAGGGCAACGTCTGTATAATCCAGCTGTGCAAAAATCTATCTGAGATTAATAATATTTAAAATATTTATTAAAATTATACACACCTATCGAGCAAATAATCCAAAAATTTGAAATTGGTAATTCAACACAATCGCCAATAACATTCAGAGACGAAAAAAGTTACTTTTAAATAGACACCAAATAATGATGAGTTGATAAGACGGTTTAAAAGTCTATGAATTCGAAGAGACTACAATGTGAAAAGGGAAAAGATTGTTATTACACCAGCTAATTGTTTTAAAGTTATTTTTATCACAATTAATTTCACCCACACTTTTCCATAATTTCAAATTCTTCCTGTATAACACTCTAATTTGCCATAATCTTCGTGTAATTTTCCATAATGTTTCTTTCTTAAAAATGAATCTGCGATCTCTCCTACCCTGTTTGAATTTCCTTCCGTTTATATATTGCCAGAATCTTGTACAAAGTGTCCCGTATATTTCCTGTTCCCAGCGTAACTTATATTATTTTATGGCATTGCAAGGTTATGGCCGAGACATCATTACAAAGCAGAAATAAGCGTATGCTTGCTGATTCATCCTGATTTTTTCCTCACATTTCGCTTTCACTCTTGTTACTAACCTTTTTTCCTCGAACGTATAAACAGGTTTGTCATTGCCCCTGGCAATTTCCTCTGTTATAATACCGCAACAAGATGTGTAGAACTGATTTAGGTTACGTTTTGATTCGTTCAAGAGGACTCGTGGTTATTCTCGTGATATAACTTAGTATCTCGGGACACTTGCCATGCTGTCTTCAGTAAAGTTACAGTAACTTGCGGTGAAAGTAGGTCTTAATATTTTATATTTTTCGGTTTGCACTACCACTGAAACAAGAATATAATTTGCAGTAACTTCTGCACTATAGCAGTTAATTTATATAAACCTTTAAGATGACTTACCTTATTATTTAGTGTGCTTTATTACACCATAAAAATTCAGTGAAACAATGTTGTAGAATTCATTAGGTATGTTTCACAAAATACATTATCCAATTCTTTCTTGTTCTTCACACTCGTCTTCAAAATGTACAAAAATGTAATAAACTCGTTGATTGAATGGAATTAGCCATTTCATTGTCTTATAGCATGTTTCTATAATCTGACGAAACAAAATACAATACATTCACTAATAAAGTTGAATTTTCCTCTCAATTCCCGATCACTATTAGGAATTGTTGTGAAAAAGGTCAGTTGATTTCACTATTTCTATAGATCGATACTTGACTGGTATCGGAAACGCCATATATCGCTTGGCTGTGAGTCATGTAGTACAAGCCAAGAGCCAGGAATCGACACTTGCGTTAACTTTATCAGTAGACGCAGTGCATAAAAATACATGATGAAATAATGTTTATTGAGTGGACAGTATGTGTTTATGAAGATGGCTGTCTTCTGGGCTGGAGCGCTGTGTAGTGCCGTAGAAGTTTACGGCCAGTTCTGAGGTCACTGCTGCCTCTATCAACAGGGCGATAAGAAGCCGCGTATGTTGAGTACCTGTATGGAACCGTACATTTTCTTTATTCCTTAGCTGATTTTTAATATTAATAATACAATATCATTCTTATCATTCACGCAATTGGATCATTCCAAGAAAATCATTATATCAGTAATGGGCAATTGTGTTATATTATAAACAAATTAAATTTAAATTCGTGTTATACTGAACGTACAGAATCGTTAAAAATTTAGATGAAATAATGTGTGATTTTTGTTAGTTTCGTGTGAAATAAAGTACGTTGTCGTATTGTGAGTTTGAACAGAAGCATGCGGTCTGGATCAGGCAAGGCTCGATACATTGGAACACTAATGGTTCAGGCCTGGGACAGATGTATCTAAACAAAAATATGTAAATCCATGACCACAGCTAACTACAGAGAAAGGTTTAAGTGTCTAATATGTATAGATTATATATTTTTAAGTACAGGGGTAGTATTTAGCGAAGAAAGGTCTCTTTGTTGCTTATGAAAGTTTAAATTTAAGATGGCTGTCTTCTGGGTTGTTACGCCATGTAGTGTGGTAGAAGTTTACCGACGTTTCGGAGGCCATTGCTGCCTCTATATCAGGTCGATGAGTGCCCTGTCATGAAAAACACTTCTTACTGATTATTTTGAGAGATTCCACAGAATATGAAGTGTCTTTTATTTCTCAGGGGATTGGTTATGCTGAGGTATGACATAGTATGAGGGGCGTTATGTTCTTTGAGTCAGGAGTTACTATTTTATGATGTAATTAAACAAAATGAGTAACACCTTTAACGGCATTGAAAAGGAAAGGCACTGATATAAATGTAATGACTGATAAACTCAAATCAATATTAGTGTTATATGGCAGGGGCAGAATTTAATTTGCTCACTGTGACCTGCCAATCAAGGATAAATAGGCTAGAAGCTGTTCTGGCCGCTCTGGTACATGTCTGTCTCTTCTGTATGTTCAGGGCAGGGCTTGTGCAGGGTCAATAGAGCTGTGGACTTTTAGGCAGAGGGGTAATGGGTTGAAATGGTCAGAGGAGGAACATTCCTTCTTGCTTCCTTCCATTTGATTGAGTGGGCCGCATACTGGGCTCTCCCAACAAGGTCATCTGCCATAAACGGTGGAGGTTACTATAAATTCAAATTACCACTAACGACTAAAGAACACGCGGTTGGGAAAGATTATTCCATAAATCATTGACAATTTGGCATTACATTTTACAAGTTACAGTAATATAACATACTGAAGTTGATATTTTTTTATTTACAAATAAAATGTGTGCAGTCATAAACAATAATTACCTAGTATTACTGAGTCCCATATAAAAATACAAAAAGTGCATCTCTTACGTATTACCCACAAATCATATAACAAGCGATACCAATAATAAGTCTATGGAATTTAAAATGTATTAAAGATCTGATATTACGCTAATTTAGCCAACAAATTTACAGACAGAATTGTTATTATTGAATTTCTAATAGTGGAAATGAAATGGCTTTTATATTAGCGATACCTACAGTAAGAGAATCTGTTTCTTGATCTTAGAAATATGCATTTTCAGATTTTCTATATTTTTTCACAACATTAAGCTCTAATTTATACATACTTTTAATGGTTCATGTGAAAATAGCTTTGGTGATCTATTAAATCGTCAATAACACGTCCTATTATTATGATATACATATCTACAGTATTAACTACGATTTTAAAAAAATAACTGAAACCTTGGAAGTGTGCTAGTTGCATTAAACGAAGTTAAACGTGAGAATATGAACACCTGGAATATGATCACAGTAGGAGTGCCAATAGAGAAATTCAGTCGCATGACTAGACTGGAACGCTTTAAAAGTTTGTTCCAAAGTCGTATGTTAGGAATATGAGCCAATACACTTGCTCGTCTAATGAAATTTCTTGTTACGAAATAGCCTGTCATTACTTTGTCTGTTGTGAACCTCTACGTTCTTTCGTCTGGTATCAAGAATATTTAAAACAATGCAGACAAATTAAATTGCTACAAAATTATGCTACATTTGTTCATACATAAGCATTATGTTAACGATGACATTATATGCTACATATAATAAGCTTAAATTTTCTATAGACATTAAACCGAATCGAAATTTTTTAAATTGTTCCTTCTTTAAATTTAATAATATAATAATTAGTCATCAATTCTAGGATTGGTTTGCAGCCCCAATTACGGGGCTGTTACTTGCGAAGATACCACGGTGGTTTCGCCTTGCCTTCCGTGGCCAGTCTTTATCCATCAGACTGGAAGAGAAAGGACGCGGACAAACATCCATGCCTTGAGTGGGACTCGAACCCACGGTCCCAGCGGCCAGGCGCACGAGGTCCATGCCTCAGACTGCGTGACCACTGTAAATTTGACAGCTATTAAAATTAAGTTTTGCTCTCTTGTGACTGACTTTGTGATAGATATCAGAAATAAATTTTACTTATGGTTTATAAATTATTTACCAAAATGACGTATCTCATTGACATGTCGTTTTACTTGTTGGGTTTTAGTTCCGATCCTGCAAAGAACGTAGTGATACAGTTATCTTGAAAGTTTCTTAAATATTTAACAAATTTGTCATATGCTATTTAAAGGAATGTATAATCTTTGTGTAAATTTAATTTTGGAGTGGTAATAATACACCTTAAGTTTTTTTTTTTCGTTTTGTTATTCGAATTTTCCATATCGTAAAATTTAAGGAGAATTAAGTTCAGTAAGACGAAAGTAAATTATTATTTGGCCGTTTGGCTTTCGAAGTAATAAATGTCATCTTGATAAATATGTCACCAGTTAACATAATCATAAATCTATTTGAATCAAACTCGTAAAGAGATGTGTGTTAACATGAAAGGCAATTCCTTACATAGACTATTACAGCCAGCTCTCTCAGTTCCTTAAAGTGAGTAAACATTTCTTTCCAGAACACCTGATTCTAGAGGTAAAGTGGTTGACAGTACGAATACAACGTGGTATGCTTTGTGCTGTGCGATCATTGATGGAAATCAAATCCGCCGAGCTGGACGTCGTGTCCCCCGAAGCTAACAGGCACATGCTCCTGAACGAGAGGCTGGTGGGCGTAGACTACAGGAGCCGCTACTTTCTTCGGGGCTGAAGCTGGATGAGTCGCGTGGCCGGACTTAATAACCTCTGCGTTGAATCCATTATGTTTATCGGAAGTGTACTTGACGGTACGGGTGGTTCCGTCGGGCTCCACTAGACTATATTGACCCTTAACGACATCTCCGTCTCGCTGCTCTGACTGCTCTTTGATGTCACCTGTGTGCTGGTCGTTAACTCCGTATTTGAACTCGTATTTGGGGTGAGCCTGTTAACCACGAAATGCGTTTGATTAAAACATGCTGATCTGTTAACGCATCGGTATTCTTAAAACAAGTTCTATCAAATAAAATCACTATTTCAGTAACGATTATGTCAGTTTTTGTAATTTTACTCTTTAAAAAATTAATTAATAGCGGTCTTGGGCGTGGACCTTAATTGCTCAGACACTGGGATGTTTCGAATCCCACTTAAGAATGTTTTCCTCTTATGTCTGTGTTGCGCTGTATTGTATAGGTAGAGGCCTTGTGACGGGCTAATCGCTCGTCCAAGGAGTTCTACTGTCTAAATGACAAGAAGGGACAACTCAAGGTCTTTAAAGGTCTGTAGAAATGTCTAAATGACAAGAAGGAACAACTCAAGGTCTTTAAAGGTCTGTAGAGTTGAAAAGGTAGCAAACACGTTTCGGACTATTAGCTCATCTATAGTGCTTACTCACACAGATCATATTAATTTATCAGCTAATTACTGTGCAGTATGTTTAAGCACTACGTGGTATAAAACTCGTATGTAAAAGTTGGATGATATTTCTTGATCATTTAACATTTTATCATAAATCTTTTGACAGTAAAGATTGCTGTGTTCTGTAGCACAGTTTAGTCCAATAGACATTGCCCGACGTTTCAGTTTGCTAGAGTATTAATTCTGCTCACATCGTCTGCTTAACCGTGTTTTCTTTTCTGGTAGGGGCGATAGATAGTTGCGGGCAGACACAGTTATTATTATGGATTTTTTACAGAAATATACATTAGATTGTGTTCATAGTGAACTAGCAGGATCCCTACAGAACACCAGGGTTCCGCGTTTTCACTGGCATATTCTGTTATATTAAATTGCTGAAAATTAATTAACATCTACAAAAACAGCGTAAGGAGTACAAATAAATGTTATGACAAATTACAAAGTCAGTTTTCAAACGTGGCCACAATGGTTGATTCACTATGTCAATGTTATGTTTGACATTTTTATGTATATCAGGTATACAGGATGTTTCTGGAAAACACAGCATACATTTAGGGACGTGATGCGTGCACAGAAACAGGGTTATACCTCGAAAACGAAGTGTCCGTGGACCCACTTTTACGTATACATTTGTTATTGTTTTCGTGCGCACAGCACAACTCTGAAATGATCAGAAATACCTTGTATTTTTTATAAGACGTTATGGGTGATGAATTTACTCCGGGCTAGGTTTATTGGTAGTCATACAGACGGATATTGAATTAAAACATGTTATTATTTTGTTCTAAGATTAGTGCCTAGTGTTCGCATTAACTCTGGAACTTCAGAGCTATTCATTAGAATGTTAATGTGCCAATAGTGGTGTACTAGCCTTGTACTTAAAGGGTCCCTGACTTGAACCCAATCTAAATCAATATTCTTAAAGCATGAAATTAAATATATGTCCGTATAACATCAACATGATAAACAAAGCAGAGAAACTCTATAAACGTCTGCTTATCTTGAAGTATAGTAATTTAGAGCAACAAATGAAGCAGTGAGTTTCCGCTGCCAACTTACGTATTTTTCCACTACGAGCTGTTTCGCCAAGGGGGCGCCATGTTGATACTGAACTGGAGCTGGTGCGTAGTGGGAAAAATCTTCGTATTCGATTGGGTATGCTAAGACGACAGCAGCCAGACTAGCTAGTCCAAACACGACCTGAAATTCATCATGCGCCAAACAGCAAACACGCATAAGTCTTCAGCATATGCACAATTTGTAAACTTGTATGGAGTTAGTAATTAGTACTGGTTAACATCTACAAGACAACCAGAGTATATTATTTGTTGGATTTATGTTTAGACAGAAAACTGTCATCTATAGGCCACTAAGTAGCCTACTATGTGTCATTTTAGTCAATAGTTCCTTTTATGTATAAAAAAGTTACATTTTTGAAAATGATCCATGTCTTCCAGTGTAATTGGCATTCTTAATTAATTATTTATGATCACTAAACTTCACCATTCCAACACGCGTTCATGGTGTAGTGTTCGGTTAGGAACCAGTAGTAGCAGTAATATTACTGTCTTCATATGAAGAACTTACTACTTATGTACAGATAGTATGTTAAATTCGTCTCATAATTCAAAATAGCGCACCTTGGTCATGATTTTAATTGTCACACGCCTATAACTAAAATTACATACAAAAGTTTGAAGGTTTTCCATATCACTGCCTCCAATGTCATTAAGTTCGTAAGAAAGTTCTTGAAAGTGTACCAGTCAGAAGTCGAAAGGGATTACAGACAGACAGGCAGACAGATAGCACTATGACCTCAGGAATACAAAGTTGGCTAGAAACAGTCTGCCCGGTCTTGAATCTAATCACTTGATTTGAGGTTAATAATAAGTGGAGCTACCCTCCGCTCCCGTACACGTCTTAATGGCGTGGTACCAAATTTAACTGTTACTGGCCGGAACATATCGTGTGTGAGAAAGTACAGGCTTTGTCACATTCAGTAATTTGACACGTGTGTTTATACAATCTACTAGTAACTTTCTAGCAATCGTCTTTCTATTTGTCTTGGTTTTATGGTTTGTATTTCACAGTTGGAAGACAGAATTTCTAACTTCACGCCTGTAGTTTGCGCTGGATGTTCATATTTCCATGTTTCCCTCAAACTGTCAGAATCCATTTCCACCCATTTTGTAATAACTGTTGCAGTTCTAATACATTGAATGAAACGTCATATTTGTACTCTACTCCAAATGTTATTAGGTCGATGAAACCAATGAGAATGATGTGGGAGGGTTTCTCCGAGAACTGCGAAACTTATACAAAATTTAACCAAGAATTATGAAGGCACATGGTAAACCTAGACGTAGATGGGAGACCTACTACAATGGATCTTAAATTTTACGTAGGTGTGGACTAGATCATCTGGCTCAGGAGTGAGTCCAGAAACGGGCGCATTTGAATATGGTAATTAACCTTCCGGTTCCATAAAAGACAGATAATATTTTTAAGCAGTTGAGCCCGTATCAGGTGGGACCACGTTAGCATGCTACATGTCTTTGTGATCGTCGTATTTGTTTCTAATCCACGAAAGCAATGTCAGCGTACGCTATAAGAACGATCGAATAATGTACATGAATTTTCTTTTTAAAAGGACTCATTTCCCTTTTTTATAAATATTTGTACAAAACTACCTTTAATAGCTAACATTTCAAACAGGCAACTGCCTTCTTATATTCGACTTTAATCTGAAATTGTCAAATAAACTTTCAGTAGAAGGCTGTAAAGTATTTCAGTAATTTGACCTGAAAGGTCACTCACTACTGAAATACTGGCTTCACACTGATAAATGGTCCTGGAATATTTCGACGTTATTTTATTTGTAGGTTCATTATAATATCATTATTACAATATAGTTCCAAATACACAATTGTTCAAAACATATTTGTTAATGTTTTAATATTATGTTGATAATGCTACACAGCATACAGAGAAAAGCAGAAGTAGGGTAGGTGCAAAGTGTTTGTACCTAAATACGCCATAATTTGAGGTGCGTTACCACCGATTACCTGAACAGTAAAATTGCTTTTTGTGTGTGACATATTTTAGCGTAACAGAATGAATGCCACAAAATGTTGGTTCTAGAGCCATGAAAATAAGAAAATGGGATATTTTGTTTAAGATGATGGTAATATCACAGCAGTGTTCTGTAAAGGGTAGATTGACACGTACTGCTGTAGTTGAGGGGAATTTTTGGTTCTTTGAAGCCCCAGTAATGCAAACAGCAACACACGTAAGAGCTATGTTGATACAGTTGACAGGATGGACAAGAGGTCTGGCGTAAATCGCAGAACTTCAAGCAAAAAAGGTTTTTATTTAAAAATTACTCTCTTCTTGGTTGTTGCGCACGATGAATTCATCGCCCTGATGACGGAGGCAGTATGACCTCTGAAATGGTGGTGGGCATCTACCAGACTACAAGGCGCAACAACCCAGAAGACAGCAATCTTTAGACTCACCACTTTGAAAACCTCAAATCTTATGTCTTTTATTTGATTGTCGTAAGTTATTTTATAATGCAGAAGGTTTATAAAGTAAAATGACCCTCTTGTAATTTAGGAAACAATTTGTTCGTGACCTTTTCCATGTGGATATAATGCAGAAGCTTTATAAAGTAAAATGACCCTCTTGTAATTTAGGAAACAATTTGTTCGTGACCTTTTCCATGTGGAGGAAGAAAGGGCTATAAATGGAAAATAAATAAGAAATCAAGATAGTACAAAATCGTCCCAGTTGTCCCGTCTGGAAAAAGATTAACGTAACACTAAGTAACACTGTTTTGGAGTACGGTGTATTAGACTGTCTATTTTTACGTGTTTGAAACTGTAACAAGCAAAACTGACCCTCAAATTGTAGGGTGTATTATGGGGGAGAAGAATTGGTTGAACCAATATTTGTGTGCGTGTTTTGCAGGAACAAGGAATTCTATAGTTTTCATAAAATAAAAGAAACGTTTACACAATTTGCTTATATTTAAAGATAAGTACAATAACAATATCGCAATATTTTTTAAAATATGAATGATATCAGGAAATATAAATATGTGTGATTTTCCTTCTAATTAAAAGTAATTTTGCAGAGCGATAGCTTGTGTACGGCTCTAAGCGGTAAAGTAAACTGTTCTGAACAATGTGTAAATTATTTCATTGTTTTATGTTGGTTTTTAAGAAAGATGCATTGTTTTCTCGAAGAAAATGCATAGCGTAGCGTAACTGTGCGATTTAAATCGGGCTAGCAGTGGAAGCGGGAATTTTGAAGCCTTCTACTTTAAAGGCTAAATTGTAACACTTTTTTTAAACGACTCTCTTACGAGTTATATCTATTTAATTTGTTTAAATAAGAGTTCTCTGAAGGAGATTTACTGGGGAAAACTACTTACTGATAAGTTACGTTACTTGTAATTTTAATTAATTATTATCAGGCATTAGAGAGATGATAAATACGCCCGTTTCGGTAGTTAAACGCGGAGGGAATAGACTATTTGAAAGTCTACTAGTAGATGCTGCTTATATGCACCCTTAAATAAATTAAGAGTGTATGGAATGGATTAATTTGGCTTGATATAAGATCTGTTGGCTGGTTCTAATAAACACTGTAACGGACATTCGTTTTTGTGAAAGGCAATGAATATTTTGAATATGTTATCTATCGCCAGCTTCTTCAGAGTGACTACTCCACAGTTAATTTCCCTTCTTTCTTCAGTGCTTTGTTTTCAAATGCATTGGATCTTCTAATGCCCCACAGCGGGAAAGTACAAATATTGTATAATACATGACGATGTATTTGTCATGTCAGCCGACCATTGTAACACGCGTATGTGAAAGTTGTCAAAGGGCAGACACGTACTAAAAGTACTCTTGAGGCTTACCCCATTGTGTGCACTGCTGTTCTAAATGAACCATTCAGTTTCTGTCGTTAAGTAGTTTTGCCTTACGCACGAAGTCTAAGCTATTTATTTACTTTACACGAACTTCCGACTAGCTCACCAAAAGAGGCATTTGCGTTATTGAAAAAAGAGATGTTTTAAGTTAATAAGACTCTAAGCACACACAATATTCAGATGTATTATGCTTTGCTTGGTACAGTTGCTTAGGTTGAGAGTTTCTGTGAAATGCATACGAAAGCAGTTAGCTTTAAGAATCAGTAAATAACATATGGAGACATATACACAAGAAGGAAATTTGTAGTGGGCATCTTCACCAGTCGTTATTAGGGTGTTTAAATAATGGACGATGACATGGCGGGGTATGTAGCTCGCCTGGGAAAGATAAGTTCGTCAAGTTTTTTTTTTTTTTTTTGGGGGGGGGAGGAGTTAATATCTAAACGGAAGACCCTACTTGAGAGATGTAAATGTTTAAGATGATTGTGCCCTGACGATGGAGGCAGCAAGGACCTCTGAAACATCGGTAAACTTCTATCAGCCTACACGGCGCAAGAACTCAGACTCACTGACGCGAAAACCTCAAATCCTACGATGTAAATGTTGAAGTAATATTAAGATACATCTAAAAGAATTATAGTGTGGGCCTCCATTTTCAGGGTAGATGCAAACAAGAAGTGGAACCGTACCATCGAAAGTGTGGGTGAATTAGGCCAAAAATGGCAACAAGATAGGTAAGTAACATGGCAAGGATGGGAAAGTCCTTTCCGGGCTACTGGATATGGGAAACAAAAATTCCATAAAGTTCATAGAAAAAATGCCCTTTTAGGGCTACAAAACGAAAGGGCCTAATAAGGGTCGAACCGATGAAGATTTATTCTATGCGAAGTACGATTAGCTTAGAGATTTGTCACATTCTCGACTTGGTCCCTGCGCGATGCACTTAGCTAATATTTGGTTTTATAATATTATTACTAGGTACTAGTAGCTAAATAGCTAAAATTCTTCATATTATTGGACAATTATAAAGTACTTAGACGTTTAAAATCATCTAAATCTGTCGGACTTGATGACATTCCTAGCTTTGGTATAAAGAGTTGTTCTGAGGTCCTTGTTCCTCTGTTTCTTAAACGTTTCTTTAATCTTAAGTTTAACACAACGTTATTTTCCTTCTGTATGGAAACAGGCAGCAGTACTTCATGTTTTTAAAAAAGGTAAATCTGACTCTGTTAGTAACTATCGACCCATTTCTATACTTAATACTTTTTCTAAATTATTTGAACTTGTTATTCATGGTTATGCCTCACATTACGTAAAGTCTAAATTAAATCATTGTCAGCACGGTTTTATAAAATCTAAATCCACCGTAACCAATCTGACAACTTATCTGAACTTTATTGCCCCATTAATTTTCTCCCAGGGTCAAGCTGTTGCTGTTTATTTTGTTCTTAGAAGTGCTTTTGACCTAGTCCCTCATACCCTTATACTCCAAATGATCGGCACTTTTGGAATTCCTAGTGATTATGTAAACTGGTTTTGCAGTTATTTAAACAGCAGACAATCTCAGGTTTATGTTTGTGGAAAACTTTCATCTCATTTTATAATGTTCTCTGGCGTTCCACAGGGATCTGTTTGGGGCCTCGGCTTTCCATCCTATTCGTTGATGACTTATGCAATGTAATTAATCGCACTAGGTGTCTTACATTCGCTGATGATATCAAAATTTTTCGCTCCATTGAATCTCCTAACGAATACATTCAACTTGAAACTAACATTGACTCTGTACAAGGTTGGTGCACTGCTAGCTTCATGAACTTCAACACTCGTAAAACTAGAGTAATTTCCTTCTCAAGAAAAACCAGTGCTTTGATCTACCATTATAAACTTTGTCAAGCACCGACTCTGTTAAAGTCCTGGGGATATTTATTGACTAAACTTGATTCCACAACCATGATTACTACGTGTTTTCTACCTTTAACGCAGATAGATCAAAGTTCGAGTACGCTTTAGTCGTTTGGAATTCTATTACGAGTATTGATGGCAATAAACTGTGAAGTATGCAGCAGAAGTTTATAGTCCTTTACTATAATAATTTCCTGTCCCTTGTGTATTACAGATATTTTAACGATTTACAGTAGTTAAAACCGAAAACCTTATATATAAGAGGAGGTATTGCATTGATGGTCTGTCCCTTGTCCAAGCTTACCGTGGTTTTAAATACTGGCCTTCCCTTCTGGAAGCTGCTGGTCTTCGAATTCCTACTCGGTATTTGAGAGACTTCTCTATGTTCAGTTACAGTCAATCAAATCAAAACAATCCACTTCCTAGATGCGCATTAGCTGCTAACGTTGTCTGCACAATATATTTGAAACAAAAATCTTTTTCCTTAATCACATATTGCATTAACTGTGTTGATATCCATGTGTTAGATGTTAATTACATTCAATATACGAGCATAAATATTATTTCTTGTTCTCTCATCCACTACTCACCATTGTAATTATGAAAATTATCTGATCTACTACCTTGTATGTTTTTAAAAAAAATTCTTATTTTAATCTAATTAACTTCATTTAGTTGAACTTTTATTACAAAGGTATTTATGGAATCAGTAGCAAGTTTTCTTTATGTATAAATCCCCTCCACACTCATGTAATTTTTTTAAGTCTGTTTTTGTTACCTTTCTGTACTTGTTATTGTGTTCTTTTGTTTTTCTCTTGTGCTGTATCTGTAATTGGCCTTCTGGCGCACTAATAATAAAGAACTGATTTTAGTTATCACTAATTTAAAGACAGTTTGTAGATACCTTTAACACCGAGAAGATAAATTACTCTTAAAGTCTTCTGACAACGAAGTAACAATTTTAAATCTTAATTGAAGTTCGTTACTGTATATGCTATGATAATGTCCTGCGCATCGTTTCGTCAGTACAATTATTATTCTTAATTTGCATAGCGTTAAAGTTAGAGATTCCAACTGTTTGTAGTGAACATGCCACATAAGTCAGTAGAACATAATAGAAAGCTATTGCCATGCTAATGTTTCTTATATAATTTCTTTCCTGCCTTTATAATGATATGAACATGAAAGTCTTGAATTTTCCAGAACGTAAGGCATGTATTTCTCCAGTTACAGTGCCAGTACGCGCCATGATTGCCATGCTAATGTTTCTTATATAATTTTTTTCCTGCCTTTATAATGACATGAACATGAAAGTCTTGAATTTTCCAGAACGCAAGGCATGTATTTCTCCAGTTACAGTGCCAGTACGCGCCATGTTTCACCACAAAATCTTCGCGGCCTCCGAACTGATGTATCGATAATTGAAGTAAATTCACCGCAGTGACAAGTGTCTGAAGCAACGCTGTATAAAACTGGCAAAGATATTTAATTAAACTCTCACGTCTTCAAATAATGGGGGATTATAGTTTATTGACTTCAGATGTTTAGGCCTAAGTGTGTATAAAATTTTCCCTTACAGCTTACTCTCCGTAAGATTCACTTTTCTGAACACTTCTCCATTCCTATAATGTATTCAGCAAGTACCTCTCAGTTTTCAAACATAACAGTAAAGGTAACCGTAACGGTTTCTTGTTTCGTTTTGGTATGTGCACCAACACGATTCTTTTAAAGTAATCATAGTTTCCCACCCATAACACACCGCTATGCTAGATTAAAAACATCAACACACAAATCCATAAAACGTTCAAAGTAATTTACTCTAAATATTTTCAGAGAATAAATCCATCTTAGAATTTTTCTGCTAAACTGTCTTTATGAACTGTTAATATTACTAGTAACTTGTTCTTTTATATGAGTGGTCTTACGTCACGGATATACATGAAATGGATCGCTGTTGGTTACATAAGCAACAATTCGTCTCTATAACAAATTAAAACTAACTAACAAAATCTCACTTCGTCCGTTGCTGATTTTGTAGCAATGGTACCCTTCAATAAACTGTTGGTGTTCTCAGTCTATCACTGATGTAATTCCGTTAGTTTCTGTCAGGTCTGAAGCACTCGTAGAACCACAGCGTCACCCCCGGAGAAACTGCCAAGTCAGTGTAATGTTTACATACCTTTGTGAAAGCCATTCTTGCCCGAAAACGCTGGGAGTTTTGTGTGTGTGGACGATCAGTGATGATCCGACATGCGAGCTTACCTCTTTTATACTCTCGCTTGCAGATACCCAGTAAAAGTTAGGTAATCTCATGGTGGGAGCAGACGCTGAGCCTTGCGTGAGAACGAGTAGTGGTGGAGGCAGTCATCTGTTTTAATTTCTTTTTTGTTGCGTTTTTATTTCACTCTCCCTTAAACTATATTCTTTGCTAATGTTGAACCACCTCTGAATATATGTTACCAAATACAACAGCCACAGAAGTTCAGGGGTACACGGGTGACCCTCGACATACGTGATTTTGTTATGTCTTTTATAGTATCATGAGAAGCATTAATTTCCTAACCATGGCCAGATTTAAAAGCCTGTTATCTGCGTCTAACCTTCTCCAGTCCTATCAGGAATTGTGATGTAGTTGATAAGTTTAACATCAAAATAGTGATTGTAATAAGTTGCGATTTTAAGAGTTTTCACAGGAACGCAAACCTCGTTTATGAAGATTTATCTACATAAATTTTTTTCTTACATTGTGTTTCATAACTATGTAAGTCTGATCCAGAAATTTGCCACTTAGCATCAGAATAAATAGTTATACCGTAACTTATATATTATAATGCGACAACTTGTTTATTTGTCATTAGTCTTTCGACTGGTTTGACGCGGTCCTCCATTTTCGCTTATCTTGCGCCAATCTCTTCATTTCCACACATTTTTTGCAACCCACATCCTGAAACATCTGCGTCACATGTTCCAATCTTTGTCTCCCCCTACAATTTTTCCCTTCAACTGTTCCTTCCATTACCAAATTAACCAATCCTGGGTGCCTCAGAATGTGTACCACCGTCCTCTCTTTTTCTCTCTTAAGATTTGTCCATAGACTTCTTCCTTCGCCTATCTAGTGCATCTTCATGTCTAGATGCATAACTGTGTGTTCGCTTTATTCCATGTTTTGTTCTACTTGTGTATAATAAACCCTGCGATTAACCGATCCTTTGACCAACGAACCCTGTGAAATATCTAAAGGATTCTCTATTTCAGAATTATTTAAGAATCGCAGTTCGAGGACCAAATTCGTGATGCAGAAGAAAAATGACTCATTCTTTATTAAAGAAATTGTAATAAATGTTTCCTGGGGCTCAGAAATTAATCACGATTGAAGAACAACTCAGAGGCCAAAATTGTTTCTCTGGGCGGGTAGACAATATGAACTAAGGTAGCAAACCCGAGAACTATCCGGGAATAAAATCTCTGTAAAGACGTTGGGTTTAGGAACAAAATAAAAATATTTTATATGATATTCGGCGGTACTTATTGAATGATGAAGACAGTGGTATATTTTTCGGTCAGTAAAAATTAATAAGAAACTCAAGCATTTGTCAACGGTTCAAATCTGTCATTTGGTATCCCAGGTACATACAAGTTCACTGGATCAATTTCTAGTATCGTGCCGTAAGAGTACCTTTTGCCTTCAAACATTGTCATCATTATCACTCATTAGGAACCAGTTTACAAGGCAGCTTAACAGTTAAAAATACACTTAACTTAAAAATATTAATAACAAGAAACGTGCTTCAGTGGCATTATTAAACTAACTTTACTTGTTATCAAATCAAAGGAAATGAGATGGATGTAGTATGCAGCATGTATAGGAGAGACGGCAAATGCATACAAAAAGTTTGTCGTAAAAAATTAATGGTATAGACAACAGGAGAGACCTACATGTATGTAGATGAAATGGAAGTATTAAAATTATTTTAGGGAATTCTGTTGTGGCGGTGTCTACTGGACTTATCTGACTCAGGATAATGCCCAGTTTTGGGATTTTGTGAAAATGGTAATGAACATGCGAGTTCTTCATACAAGGCATTGAATTTCTTGACATGTTTTCCGACTGTCAGATTTTCAAGAAGCATTTTGCCCTGTGGAGTTATCTCCTACTCAACTGACAATTCATTGAGATTGACTTCCGATTAACAAAATATAGTCCTAGCATATGACTACAAAAACTGTGGAAAGATTCTACAGATGTCTCGGTAATATTAAACATCGTGTCACTTATGTATGACACTGCCACAACGCAAGTGGGGTTAGAGTAGCCCTGTGTCATACACGGTTACACTTTTTCATTAACTGTCTTCTAGAGCAGTGGTTTTCAACCTTTTTTGTTCGCGTACCCCCAGATATAATTTCTCTTCAACTTTGTACCCCCAAAGATGTTGGTGTATAATTCAAGTTATACATAGTATATAATCTACATCTAAAATAAATTAAATAAATTACATTACTGATTATTCAGTGTTTATCATAAAATAATATATATTTTTTTTTTTAAATTTCACGTACCCCCTAAGATGTCTTCGCGTACCCCCGGGGGTACGCGTACCCCAGGTTGGATACCACTGTTCTAGAGAACATGTTAACGTGGGAAGTACCAAAATCTCTTTAAATACAGTATTTTTATCAGAGAAATTGTGGAAGTAGGACTGCTTTCTCGTCACAGCGTTGCCTAACAAGAGAAGATCCATTTATGAACAAAACACTTAGTAGGTTATTTAACGTGTTTATTTTTACTTATCTCGACGCTCAACTATGAGCGAAACACGTAAGATACACAGTTTATAATTCGGATATATTTATCAGTTTTATATTATTTGGACGTCAGATCATAAAGTTTGTCCGAAGAAAATAAGCGTTACATTCCCTTTAAGACAATTTTAATACTTTATTTATCTTCGACCTGTTTGTGTAAATTAAAAGTGCTGTCTTTTGGTCAGAGGTATTTCAAATGGCTAACAAAAATCATAGATCAATAGATTTGGGCTATTCCAAAAATACTTCGACTGCATTAATCAGGAGGCTGGTACTCGCTGCCTCATTACTAGGGCGATGTATCAGAATTCACGGTTCAACAACCCAGAAGAAAATCTGCTTGGAATACAGTCAGATTTTAATATAAGAACTGATAACTTTGTCTTCTGTTTTGTATGGGTGTGAAACTTGGTCTCTCACATTAAGAGAACAGCACAGATGAGGATGTTCGATTATTGGATGCAGAAGGTAATGTTTTCATACAAGAGATGAAGAGATAAGGGATACGTAATTTGTACGTTTACGAAATATTACTGACTATTTGGTAGATGGAGCATGAAGCGCACATGGGAGGTATGAAATGCGTATAAAATTTTAGTTAAAAGTCTGTGGGAAAGATAACATTCAGAATACTGTTTTTTGATGGGAGGATAATATTAAAATAGATCTTAGGGAAATAGGGATGAAGATATGAATTAGATTTACCTGATTCAGGATAGGAACTTCTGGTGGGCTGTTGTGAACACGATAATGAACCATCACGTTTTATAAAGGGTTGGGAATTTCTTGAATAGCTGAGTGTAATATTTGTTTCTTAGTATTCAGGTTGCATTGCCCCATAGAGTTAATTAGTAACAGTTGAATAATCTCGAAGTAACCTTCTTGGGATTTTAACTTTCTTTTTAAAGTTTTGTTATATAATTTTTGTAGGTTATCTTTGTGTTTTAGATTAAGGTGTTATTTTAACGAAACTAATGATATGTGCAGTTAACTTTTGGCTGCCCTAAGGCCGAAAGGGGACCCTGAGCATTGAGATCCATGCACGGCTTCATCTGTTTGTTCCATAATAATTAGTACAGTGCCTGGTGCTTTCCAGTTGGCTTCCCGTTATCGTTTAACGAGCACAAGTGTAACGATGTTTTGAAGGATGTGTGGAAAAATGTATAGACCTATACGGAAAATTTTTTTTCTCTTTTAACTTAATTCAAATTAGTAGGGCCCCCGTAATGAAACTGATTTTTTTATTTAATAAAGAAATTTATAATGTTTTTTGGAATGGTACTTAAATTATGCTTCTCGGAATTTGTAATGTTTTATGGAATGGTACTTAAATTATGCTTCTCGCATAGTTCTCTACTTCATGCAGTTGGTTTATGCGCAAGTTGATCTCCTGATAACTTGTACGTATTTTATTTCCTCAATTCAGATTATCATGAAATAATTTCACGCCCGTAACAAGTGACAGTCTTTCCTGCAGCGGTGTCGATAGAGAGCGCTTTCTCTTTCTTTTATTATGGATGTAGTAGTTCATCGAGAGACCACACTTGGCGTTGCTTCCTCGTGGTCCTGTCAGCAAGCAATTAACAATTTATTACGCCATAGTTTTATAATAACCATGTAATGATGTACCCAGCTGATAATTCTATTGCCCAGAGCGACATTTCCAGGGCTGACAACAGAAATGTTATAACTTGGCTCAGTTCCCAGAATATATTTGTAATGAATAACGTTTTCATTAAAAGCAGTTTAATTTGTATTCTTATACTAATAATGTTGCGGTGAAAAGGGTGATACACCTAGCAGAGGACAGATGAGAAAGTCTTGCCGATTTTTTTAGAATTTTAGTTGAAAAAACCAGTAGCCAGTTCGTGGGTTTTCATAACAGGCAGGGAACAATTTGCCTATCTAGGCAACTGTCAGTTTCACCCAATAAGGACAGTGTTCCATACAGTTTGTTTTACCGCGGTTTCAAATAGGTGTTGTGCTAACTAAATTATTACTTTACCAGTCTTACGTTGTCTTAGACTAATTAAACTCTTTCTTAATTATAAAAACCAAATATACACACCTGAGGATACATATAGTTCATTTATTAGGCAGGTAACAGGCAGTAATTGGTGAGAAGTCCAGAGGTGTGATCCCTGAGTAATGCACAAGTCATGTTGTCGAAACACCCTTCTCGGTACGAGTTGGGAATACAAAAGAAACGCAGATGTTGGACGCAAGGAAAATTCTTGCGTTTGCTGCATTGCAGGTGTCGAATTCTTTCGCTGGAAGTTACAGAATCTTACTGGAACTTAATTTTTTAAAACGCATGAAGAGTAATATCTAAATTAACTCCATGGGACAGAGTCCATCTTGAGAAGCTAATAAGTAGTACGCTGAGCTAGCCAATAAATTATTCTTGTCTTATGTAACCCGAAGGTTCATACCTTATTTAAAAAGGCCCTCCATCTTTCCTTATCCTGGGCCACTTTAACTCAGTTTATATTATCAATTTTTATTTCCCTATGGTCCAGCTTCATATTATCCTCCCATCCACTCCTAGTTCTTTCGAGTGCTATCAACACATCACGATTTCCAACTAAACGTTTTACGTATTTCATATATCCCAGTGCACGCTACATGTCCAGTCCATACTCCTTTATTTTAACATCATAATAAAATGGATGGGACAAGAGGTGTGCACCGGGTATTGGTTGGGAAGCCTGAGGGGAAGAGACCGCTGGG
>NW_019059737.1:210928-255487 GCF_000696155.1 Zootermopsis nevadensis
TTACATTCTGCATTTCTAGTGCCCACCATTTCAAAATGGCTGTCTACTGGATTGTATCTCCTTGTAGTCTGGTAGACGTTCATCGCCCTGTTGATAGAGGCAGGGAGTACCTCTGAAAAATTGGTAAATTTCTGCCAGGCTACAAGGAGATACAATCCGGAAGACAGCCATCTTCTACCCGCCGTTGTTAGAGCCTAAAACTTTGTATTACCATTTCAGATTCAGAGCTACAATTGAAATTATTCGTCAGTTACGAGCCGCGTGATAACCATTTTTATTTTATAATTTTAAAAACGTTAAACATTTTGCAAGCCAAATTTGAATCTATTTCTTTGTTGTTGTCACCTCACAAGTTGCGTGGCATTTTGGTTGACTGAAAGATAAAAGTTTAAAAATTGAAATACATTTGTTGGCATCATGTTCATAGAAATTAAAAAGAAATCAGGTCATTCGGTGTCTATAACGTTTAATATTGTTTAATTAGAGGACAGACACATGATTCTGATGGAAGTTCCTATGCAGGATTAATTTTGTTGCCTGAAATTTTGTATCGGATGGAATGAGAAATGGCTTCATTGACCAGGAAACAATCGGAGAGAGAGAGAGAGAAGTTGTTTTGTTGTGGACCATTCTCACAATAAAATCAGTAGTACTCTTGAAATCCCAATATACTGTAAACAGAGTCGCTTTATCCGGCATCTACCACCAATTGGAACTCGAAGAACATACTCAACACTTTCTTTCAGCTATTTTTTTTCGCATCACTGCCCGACACAAGTTATTAGCACGCACACACAACTGCTGTTCCATAGAAGAAGTTTCTCTCTATGCCATGGTCTGATGCCACTGTCTCTAGTGACGTATTTAGGACTTCCCGTGATGAAATTTGGACCCGTGACAGGCACTCCTGTCTGAAGCTCTTCGTAGTTTCTTCAGTCGCTCCAAGCAAATCCCAGGATAGTACCTTCTATCTCTTCCTTCCAAACTATTTATTATTCACTATTCATCTCATCATTCTTCGCTACATAATCTGAGCTACTTCCAGCACCGTTAAATGAATAATAAATGATGATGATGATAATAATAAGGGGAAAGTAAAACCAAAAGTAATTCCGATTTTTAGGAGTAACTGGAACTGTATCTAAGTCACTCAAAAAATATTTGGCCAACATCCCGGGCGAACACGACATTGGGTAACTTCAGAAAACCGCCATTCTAGGAACATCATACATCATTCGAAAGACGCTCATGTAAAATATATAATGTCTCACACGAAATCTGTTTAATGTATATGTAACACGTATTACAAAAATAATATATTTCAGAAATAGCTGCTGCACTATGTACTTCAGGGGCAAGATTTGTCTCGGGTACTTAGAAGTAAATACCCTGTAAAATGGTGAATAGATGGAATAATAATAATCATCATCATCATACAGACAAATGTTTGTTATATTTTTCCTTGTTTAAAATATTTGACAAATCGCTCCTGTAATGTCCACTACAGTTAACGTGGATGGAAACAACAAAGCTAAAGATTATATTCTGTTCCGAGGCAAAATGTTGAACTGTTTGCTTTCCATAGAAGCGATACACCTGTTGCCTGATTGCGTCTTCTGTCATACGATCCAGTGGCAGCCGACAAATGAGATGTTAGTATCGAAATCCTCAGAGCCCTGACTCAAAGACACGTGCAATTTGTCGTCTGATTTTTCTGGCTACGAACAGCTTTTATGTGAGTGTTCAGCTCTTTTGTGTTCTTCTTTGTGTGGGATATAATTTAAATAGACATTGTAAGTTGTAATTCGTGAACTACATGCAGCTTTCATTGCTGCATAGACAGCCAGGGGCTCCGATGAAGCTGAGGTCTTAGTTTCAACTTTTGAGCACAAATGGTTACTTAAAGATTTCTGTCTTCTGGGTTGTTGCGCTGTGTCATCAAGGCGATGATGACGGAGGCAGTATGACCTCTGAAACGTTGGTTAACATCGACCAGACTACACAGCGCAACAACCCAGAAGACGGAAATCTTCATACTCACCGCTGTGAGAACCTCAAGTCTTACAGATACTCTGTGATTTGATGTTTATGATAATTCGTGAATAATACAAACTATGACGTTTCTCGTTATGCAGTTCTGTCCATTTACCATTTAACTTACTGAGTTGTTCTTTGTATTGTTGACAGGTTTGCGATATAACAGAATTTTTAAATAATTTCTTAGACTCCCTTCGAATCCAAAGGATCAAGTAACCACAGATTCTAAAAGTCATAATATTTGTTCTTTTGATGTACAATTAGGGTGATCAAATCGAGTGTGTGAGATGGACGAGAATGTAACCAGCATGGGGAGAAAGAGATTTGCACTTTATATTATAGTGGAGAAATATATGGAAAGAAAGCTTTTTGGAGGCATAGAATCCTAGATGAGCTGTTACTATTCGCTATAATCTTAAAGACGTGATTGATGTGTTAGACTGAGCACAGTGGAGGTCTTTTGTAAACACGCTAAGGAATGAATACGACTGTTTCTGGAATGTTTCGCCGTGCAGTCTCGTGATGATGAAGACAATAAACGCCTCTGAAATATTGACAGACTTCTACCAGACTACACGCCCCAGTATCACATGAGACATTTCCTATTTCGCAGCAGTGAGAACCTGAAATTTCACACACTAATGAAACTTTTTGTTTTATAAAAATCAGTGAATTTCTTTGTCAAATGAGCGATTATCGGATTCTTATGAAGCTCTTTGACTTGTTTACGCTAATGTTAGAGCATTTGCATGGAGAGGCTTAAGAAAATTATGATAAATATGAATCAGGACAGGACGGAAAAGTGGACCAGGTTATGTTACTCGAACCAGCTAGATGGGGAAAAATAGAAATATATTCGAAACTGCATTTCTATAAATAAATTTTATCTTAAATGTTAAAATTCAGCAACTTAGAAGTTGGTGGGTCATACGGAACGGTCACACACTTGTCAAGATAGACATTAGAATTCCGCCCTAAAAGAATAAATCAATTGGTAAATAGAGTTAGAGATGGTCAGAACAAATGTTGGAGCAGAAACATGATTAAACCTGCTCTTTAACAGTTTGCTACTGCTACTGTTGTTAGTGTTATAATTGTTAAATTTTCAACTAACATAATTATTCAGACATTGCGCTTCTGACTACGTGGGTAATTAATGTTCAATAATAATATTTTCAGTTAATAAAAGACTTCATCGTCTGCAAGTCAGCGAATATTGCAGTATGTTTTCACCGAAATGTTAATGGCTTTGTGAACATGTGCGGTTAAGGAAGGAAGTTTTCTCTTGGATGTGCCTAATTGGCCGCTAAGTGACAAGCAACATTATTGTGATTTATGCACTCATGTAAACAATCCTTTTCTACTCAGAAAACTTTTACTTTGCACATTTCTTCTAGAATATTAAGTAACAATATATCTTAATGCATCCCAGACATATGTATATATGTGGATAGGGTTTATACAAAAACCGACTTTTGAAAAAACCGGTTTTCGAATTTTTACAAAAAAACTAAATATAATTAAAACAGTAAAACAATATTTATACTTATTTTAAAATTATTCAGTTTATTTAATACTTATGGAACTACAAAAATATAACAAATTTCTACTCAGAAAACTTTTACTTTGCACATTTCTTCTAGAATATTAAGTAACAATATATCTTAATGCATCCCAGACATATGTATATATGTGGATAGGGTTTATACAAAAACCGACTTTTGAAAAAACCGGTTTTCGAATTTTTACAAAAAAACTAAATATAATTAAAACAGTAAAACAATATTTATACTTATTTTAAAATTATTCAGTTTATTTAATACTTATGGAATTACAAAAATATAACAAAGTAAAATACACTTCATACAAAACCAAATAAAAGAAAACTAAAAAAAAAATCCGTACAAAATATAAATTATAAATTTTTATTTCATTTAGTATTTTTCATCAGGAAATATGATTTCAAAAAACATAAAATGTCCACTGAACGATTACTCAATCTTGTTCTTATTCTAGATACAAAATTGCCTGAAATAGAAAATACTCTCTCACTGGCTACTGAACTTGGTTTTATCGTTTTCAGGGCATCAAATAATAAATCTAAATTCCTTGTTATTTTATTGGTTGCCTCAAATACTGAAAATTCGGCCTTCAGTGTCTTCGGATTTGATATTATTTCTTCAGGTTCCTCAAGAAACCTATGAGTTGATTTGTCCATGGCTTTTTTTAGAGCATTGCCCTGATTAATAGTTTCTCCGATATATTCATCATCGCAATCTGTTTCCATACAAGAATTTGGATATATTCTAGACAATATTTTTCCAGATACCTTAATAATATCGAGTTTTGAAGCTAGTGGAAATACACTAGATATCTTTGTTGAAATGTTTTGTGGATTTTACAAATATAGCAAAAGGGTTACCAATCCAACTTGTATTCCTTCTTGAATTCATACTTCTAAATCATTTAATAATTTGGAACTAATTTCAGCCTGACTCATGAAGATTAGTTTTACTACAATACGCTTGTGCCCGAGGCGATTTCAGGTTAAAATTTTAACGTTTTTGATTAATTAATTTTTACATATTAATTCTAGTATCTAAAACCGGTTTTTTTAAATTTTCAAAACCGGTTTTCGAATTTTACAAATTTATCCAAACAAAAACCCGGTTTTTAAAAACCGACAAACCCTATATGTGGATGAATGCGTACAAACACATACATGTAGGCCTACACATGCAAGTAAGAAACATATTAAATTCGTATTTCATCAAACATAAGGGTTTAGCTGGAAAGGTTTTCTAATAATGTTTTAAAACGCGTACGAATAATATTGCTGCATTTTTGAAGCAAGATGCCGTATGTCTTTGGCTTGCTGGTTGTATTGCAGCTTGCCAAAGCTCTGTTGATTGGTTAGCACTAACAAGCGATGGAAAGAGACTGTAGTCATGCAACCTGATAGGAAAAACTGCTCGATCTCTCCGTGTGTGTGCATGCATGCATTCTTAATGGTGGTTTAGTAAGGAACAGGAAAGACACTGGGTTATTTGTAATTCCGTAAAGTGGTTACAGTCGAACTACCAACACACACACACAAAAATCACTAATTTGTATTTTCTGTCGTAGATTGGCACAAGGTCCTGCGTTATAAGCAGCTCTGTTTCCAGAATGGAAAAACAAGTTCCTCGTGTACAGTAATCGGAACAAAACCACGCGTTTTACCAACGTTACTAGCTTGCTTAATACGTAAACCAAACACATTATTGAGGAAAACCCGTTAAAGTCAGTAGTATCTCAGTATTTTCTTGGAAGTACTGAGGAAAACAATGAAATACCGCAATCAGAATAACATCTATTCTGGTTGACTTTAAAATGTGTGTCCATCACGTATAAAATTCAGATATTTTGCTGGTATTTTAGTGTGTTCGGTAGGATTACTGTTATGTAAAACTAGCAAATCATTAGCTTAGATTTAAAGCTTTGTATTATTTGTAGGTTATATTCTTGGAGAAATCCTGGACCATGTGTGTTTGACTGGGTTATGTAAGGAAGTAGTTCCACACTTATAAAGCCGATACTGAAACAATGAACCACAAGATTCTTACACCGCCTTTCACGCAGTATAAATATTGCATCACTTACAACAGCAAGGAGTATAAAACCAGGCAGTTTTGTGCGTAGCGAAGAGGTCGCCAGATGTTTAATTACGTAATATTGAGCAACAGGAAATTTCACTCTGCATAAATATTGATAATAACACGCTCCATGACGTAGAATCCTTTTTAAGAAACTAACAGCCATTCAATTACTCAAGAAATTTCAAGCCTTTTATGGAGCCCAAGGGTTCATTACCATCTGCTCAAGATCCTGAGTCAAATGAATTAGTACATATTATCATCAAATTCAGATACATTTTAATATTATCATGCCATCTACAATTTGATGTTCCAAATTGTATTTTCTTGTCAGATTTTCCAACTAAATATTTGTTTTTATATTCATATAATTATTTTAAATACATTCCTTTGTATATAAGATCTTAAAATTACAAACCTCAAAATACTATCACTTTTAGGCGTGGTTTAGAAGTAGTGTACGTACAATTATTTGCTACGCCACCACGTCCAAACCCTGCCTCAATTTTATTGGATAGCTGAAATAAATCAGTAGGAATGCAGTGCTAACTACTCAAGTTATATCTGTTGTAGAGTTTACGGATGCGAGTAACTTTATATCCACTGCCTATTCGTCTTAATGTCGTGCTGCACAGAACCATTTTTATAACATTCCTGTGGTACGTTTACTTATCATCTTTGAGAGCCACAACACATTTTTAATTAACTATTTAAAGCTCGGTAATAAGTACATAACATATTTTAACACTCAGAAATATTGAATTTTGCCAGTAGAGTACATTTATGAGTTTCGTGTGATTCTCAGAATAATAGCACTCGTTTTATATAAAATCTTCAACAAATGTATCGTTTTAATGGAGACGCGAAGTCTTTCTTTAAGGAAGGATTGTAAATTTTATTAGATGTTTCGGACGATTAACAGCTGACCGTTCTGTATAACCTATAATATATATGTTGGGTGGAAATGTAAATTCTCTCGAAGTTTTTCTTTATCTGAGATGTAGTTTTAACTATAGGTCCAGTTGAGAATAGACGTTTTTATTGGAATAAAATTACATGCTGCTTCCCATCTGTCTACATGGCTTTACAACCCAGTGTAGTAAATAACTATCACATGATGAAGGGATTATATCGTTTTTCAAGTGCGCTACAGAAGAACAGATGTTACGCTACGGAACAGATGGGTAACTAGGAAAGGAAATTCAACGTAAATTTCGTTCTGCACGACAAATGCATTCCACCAAAGTATCTGCATAGAATACGCTGGCTGACATGAAACATCATATATACTATTCAGGTAGAAATTTACTTCCTGAAACATGGATTTTGTACCTGTTAACTATGACATCTGTTTAGGAAGTGCTTATGCACACAGCTGACTTCATAATCTCTAACGGAAGAGAAAGCGCATGACATTTTGTGATGATGCTCCTTACATACGTCCTCGAAACGTCGGAAGTGATTTCAACTGTAAGGACACATCATAGGAGATAAAATTGTGATCTCATATGACCATATGGCTCAGTACCCCATCAATGAACTGTAGGCATGAATTAATAGTGTCTTGCTGTCAAAAAATCAAAAATCATCTTCCACGGAAGTACTTACATTGGACACAAAATAACTCCCAAGGTTAAACGACTTCACAGCAAGAAGGGAAGGTAAGATGAATTGTGTAAGGGTCAGAAATACGGCAAAGATTCTGAGGATGTATAGTGTAAACGAAAACATTTATTAATGTAGGCGAAATTGGCTTCATTTTGATACACTGAATTTAACACCACGGTACACTACATTGTAAACCAAAGTAACTATAAAATATTAGCAATGAAGGAACGCGCATTAAACTAGCACGCGCTACTCCTACAGCTTAAATGAAATAATTTCATGTCCGATAGTACAAGTTGGCGTGAGATGTCGCTTCGCGGTCGACTCATCCCTCCTGCGGGTGTTTTTTTGACGGTCAATAAAGCTCGAATTTGAGTTGCGTAAGGACATAACCTAATTAGAAATAAACAAGTCAGGAATTAAAAAAGAATTGGAAAGCAACAAATAAGATATGGAACAACCAACAGTGAAACGAATTATCACAACGACGTACTCGGCGGAACTGATAACAAAATAATAATTAAATTTACGAAATAACAGGCCACGATAAGAGAAGAAAACACGTATCAAAGAGAACGCACCAAGAACAAAGGTAAATAAAATGAATTTTTATTGATGTTAATAAATGTAATTTTAAATTGATTCATAACAGAAATAAATATATATTTATTAAAAATATTAATGAATGACTGTAAAATATGGATCAATTTATATATATATATATACTATGCACATAACAGTGGCGATCTTACGATAAACAATGGGAAATCTTTTTAAAAAGCACGAAAAGTGATCTGCAAAGAATATGCTGCACTAAATTATATTACTCTTTGACGAAAAGATTAATTCCTGTAACTTAAACTGGTCATACGCTTATATTAAATACTGAATCTTTGACAGTAGAACCGAAATGTTAAACGCCGTTACTGACAAAGCCCGGGGTTGTTGATCTAGAGCCTTCAACCTTTTATCAGCAGTCTCATTCGCTGCGATCCATGTTGTTATATAACGTCTGTACAAGATTACCAGTTTCGAAGGGGGATGGGGGGGGGCTCGAAAATATTTACGGAATAATACGTTGTACTTTAGTATGTATGTTGAGGTCATAGTAACGTCACTATTACGGTGGGCATTGTCTATCAGAAACTACTCTACCTTTACTGTACAACGTAATTTCAAGGCTAGTCCCTCAGCCAGATGCGTTTCTGCTGCCAATGCAGTCTGTAGGAGCATCGACTTCTTTAACAAAGATCCTGTCTTGCTTGCTGATGTCAGTCAGCTTTTTAAACAATAATAATTATTTTTTATTGTTATTTAGTATAACATTTTATTTTGTATGTTATATATGTTTTGTTTAAAATTGAACTGATTTTAATTTAATTATTATTTTACTTAGGCATATTATTTAGCTCATTTACTTGTTAATTATATTGCAATAAATTAATTTACTTTTATTATTTTTTGTATGGTTGTTAGTGCTTGGCTGTTATTGGCCTTTTTGGTTGATGTCAAGCACTTATATAAATGAATTGTCAGTTGTCTGAATTATATTCCATATATCTAACGTTTCCGCAGTGGGCTGTACTTTTGTCTTCAGGTGACTGGTTGTCATTACACCGAGAATAATGAATTTTTGGGCCAGGTGATTTAATGGAGAAAACACCAGCGTTTCGAGAATAATTTTCGTCCTTGTCCTCAGGGTACTGAGTTGAAGTGTGTACGATCTGAGTCTATTTCCATGCCACCTGTCCATAGTGATTTTGGCTCAGTTCGTCATGGATTGGTTTGCAGATCAGGTAACATTCTTCACGGCGGTGTTGGCTTCGTTATTACAAGCTCACGATGCGCAGTAGAACTGAGCAGAGCATGCGCAGATCGTGTCATACTGACCTCCGTCTCTTCCCCTTTTCTTGAAGACGCCAAGTTAAATGATGCGGACAGTACACAGTACAGATTCTTGGAGTAGGTTACGTACAAATAATCTAGTTCGTGAGCCGTCGTGACAGAATGATTTATTTATTGCCACTAAATATAACATAGCCAGTTCATTGCTATCGGAAAACTTTATTTGCAAATTTATTGGATCGAACTTTAGCCTGTAACAGGCGTCACTTACTCGACACACTACACAGCACAGATGCTTTTTTCCAGATTTTCTTTTGTAACACAGTTTCTGCCTGCCAGATTCAACCGCTCTGTGATCGACACTTAGACTTCATATCTGTTTCAGCTATCCAACCTGAATTAATTGCATGAAGCAGAATCGAATGGTCACTCAGGAAGTCAGGAAATTCTTCGCCGTTTATTTAGCTCCAAGTATCATTACCGTGTTCACAGCAGCTTGTCACTGGAATTTATCCTGAGCCAGCTTATTTCAATCCACATCACACGAGTGTTATTGACGTAAATCCTAATACTATCTGAACTTGTCTGCCCCATGTGATCTCTTACATTCTGGTTTTATGACTAAAATTGGGTATTAATTTATAATAAATTAACATATTTAAAAAAATGTACAGACTAAGACGGTGTTGATATAAATATCGTCTACTGAATTTAGAAACTTCTTTTTAATGTGATTGTGAGCCCTGTCTCAGGGTATTTGAAACAAATACAGTATCAAATGATATCACTAGAAGTAAGAGAGCGAAATATGTCCATAATAAAGAAACTGATTTGAAATTACAAGCAATTCTAAAAACTTATGTTACCTCCTGCCACGTATCCGTGCAATTAAAGCATGTACCATATTAAACATGTGGATAAGTGGTTTAGTTCACAGATCACGAACATACACAGTATTTATTACTTTGTAGTAATTAGTTAGGTGAGTTTTTAAACTTCGCGTATAAATATAGCCTACGTGGTACTTCGTTAAAATATCTCAACCATAATCAAACAAGGAAGTGTCTCCTGTCGTCTGGTTTCCTTCCAATGCTAGACAGACTTTTGTAGCTAGCTTCCTTAAACGTCTTACTTGATTTACACTACTATATAAAGCCAAGAATAGGATTTTTTAAGCCTTGATGTTATGAAATTGTTAGTTTCTTAAATGAAAGTTAGAAAGTGAATGGAACGTGCTATAACAGACTATTGTTGAAGTATTAGTAGTCATTGTTTCCACAGGAATGTGTAATTACACTTCGGGGTAACTGTAAATTTACCGCATTGGAAAAATCATTTATTTCAGTAACTGTAAACCTACCGCATTGGAAAAATCATTTATTTCATGGTGTCAGGAAAAGGTATGTGTGTTTACATCATTAACGCCATTTAGCAGAGTCGTCCTTAAGATGCTAACACTTGCAAAGAAATTCCCCGTCTTCTGAACCCAAAGATTCATCACAGTATACACAACAATCCGTTACTGGTCCCTGAGTAAGTCGATGATGCAGCAATTTAAAAGTTCATAAGTTATTTCAAGGTGATGGCTTGTAGATCTGCATTTGCAGTCAGCATTTACATTTCTCATGGCTTGACGAAAAAAGTATAATACGTAAAATAGCAAGATTTTCAGTGAGCTTGGAAACCACTGTGTTACAGTCATCGAGTTAATCTATCATTATACACTGTTGTACTCCATTGTCGTATCATCATCAAGTTCAATGAGAAGTAATACTTTCAGTGTTTATGTACTGTACATACAATTCTCATTCTCAGTGTTGCATACATACTTACCGTTTCCTCCACTCATGTCCTGATGAACTGTACACACATGCCACATGTGCACGATACAAACAAAACCACAATAAAAATTTGGTCTTACAAGTAATTCAGAACATACTGAAAAACTTATTGCAATATTGGGTGTCTTACTTTGAATTATATAGACTTGTTTTAGGTTATATAACTCAACATTTTTCGGTTCTTGTATTTTGTCTCCACTCAGTTTTACAGATGACGTGCCAATTATTGTGTTATTAATTATCTGTAGCGTACATAAAACGTTCTATAAGTTCCATGGCAGATAGACATTTTAAAGTACATTACTAACAAACTTGAATTGGGCAATTAGTGTGAAACGCCGATCAATAAGCTTATGAAATCAGACACGAGGCTTACGACACCAAAGAATTTCGCTCACACATTAATCAAATAAAAGCTTTCTTGGAAGTTGTGCAGTTTGGCTCCCACACGCAAAATATTTCCAGAATACCTGCCTACATATTCAGTAACAAGCAATGCACTAAGGACTTGTCAGAAATTCACATCAAATCAAAACTCAAGTTTCTTTTAAATTTTCAGAAACTATCAGAAAAAAACACATTCCGTCCGCTCCAAGCATAACCTTTACTCACAATATTTTACATCAGTCAATTCCCATAATCAACTTCTTGGATGCTGGCGAAATCTATCGAAGGTAGTGAATACTTCGTAACAAAAACTCGATTCGTAAAATATATTGTATTGAATGCGGTTAGATTGCGCAACTGCCCGTCCTCAAGTCACCTGTCAGTAAAGAAAATGTTTCCATTGGTCCCAGAAGGGCCCTGATAAGGGCTGTTTCCCACACCCATTCTCACTTTACATGTCCTTTCACCCTCCATATGCTATGGATGTGGTATGCCCCCTCGTGCACCTTTATCACAGGTCCAGCCAATGTTCTGCCTTGATTGACTGTTTCCTCAATCGTAAAACCACTCCTCACGCTTGGCTTACTCATCATCCTGATTGCAAAGGAAACGATCACCTCTGAAACACTGGTAATCTTCTACCAGACTACATGTTTGTTGCTACATCGTAGAAGGCAGTCGTCTTCGTACTCACTCCCATGAACTTGACATCTTACTGAATAGCAACCGGCCCCTCAGTTATTCCAATCATGACTCTACCTACGCCCCTACAGCAAAACAAGGATCTAGATTGTCTTCATTATTTTTGTATAAAATCTGTGTGGCTGCACTTCTTCACAAGACTGTACACTTTTGTCATCGTATGAATATTTTCTTTTAAGTTGTCTGCCTTGTCCACCTTCTGTGTTATCTTCAACAGTGTCTTGCTATATGAAGATCTCGTAGGACAATCCTTCTTAGATAATATTGTGGACTCTTCTGACTTACTATTATGCTTTCTGTTTTGTGACATTCTGATAGAATATTCCATCTTAAGTGCACAATCTGATGTAGACGCCGATAGAGCTGGGCTATGTGATGCTGACTTAACCCCAGGAGCAGGACTGTCACTCAACTTCCTTCTCTTCTTCTTTGGTAACTGGGGCATCTGGTGATAAGGAAACAAATGTCACTTCTTACAATAGTTTTATCAAAACCTTTATCCTTCTTAATAATTATGACTTTCAAAGAAGAAAATGGAAGCAAAACGGACAAACAAACAGAACACGTAGGTCAATTAAACTGTTTTTATTCCCTGATTACACTTATTTCATGAACCTCTTCTACCCTGCTTAAGAGATTTAGTTGATTATTTAATCCATAAACACTAACTCATGTACCATAATATATATAGCCAATGAAAGAGGCTGCACACATCATGGGCATTAAAATACTTTAGTTATGGGTTAAATTCCCATCAATGCATTGATGTATGTTCACATTTTCTGTGAAGTCTTTTACCCATGTACATAGAAATTTCTGGCAGGTTAATATTCCCTAATAATAGTTTCTATAGTCAGAAAGAATATACGATACATCGCTAATCGGTTACATCTTTGTTTAGTGGCACAAATTTGAAATATGAACTATCATATACTCATGAAATTCTGCTAGTGATCCAGAATACTGTTAATTGTATTTGGAAAAACTGCCATAGCAGATAAAAGCCTCTATATGTATCATTACATGTAATGTGTTTCTGGAACTGTAAGATGCATGCATAATTTTCCACGAAAATGTCTTACGCTTTGGAAAATACGTTATGCACTGGATTTAACCGCTACGTAATATTTTTGTTTTAACTTGCTTATTTTAATTACACGTTTCAAATCATTACTGCAACATGCCGTGTTTTTATTGTCGTAAAGATGGCAGACTCCTCACAGAAATGTAGTGGCTAACAGGTCATCTGTCCAATCAAAATCATATACAAGTAAATATAAAGCAGTGGTGCAGTGCTACAGACAGGGAGGGAGAGAGAAAATAAACTTTTGAGAATCTGAGATCAGCCTGTCCCAGTGTCGCTTTGCCCACCAGTCCTACATTAGCTGCCTTGGGTGTAACCATGAGCCGCCAGAGTAAGAAGATGGTGGTACCTAAATGTTGAATTTATGGCATGAACCAACATGCTACACAAATCTGTCAAACACACACAGATCAATACAGTTTTGCATGATATAATAATGTCAGTTCTAGGTGGGCAAACATCACACATGTGTCTGCAGTTTTCAACTGTTAATCTATCATTAATGCAATATAATTTCATTTATTGCTGTATACGACTATGACGAGGGACTTGCAGATGTGTAAAATAAATGATTAGTTCATCTTGTGTATGTTTCAAGGTTGACAAAATATCATCATTTGTTCTGTGAGATGTAACTTAAAAGCACTAATTCCAATATTTGTCTTTGACAGACACAACTTCTGAGAAATTAATACAGCTCAAATACTATAACTTACTGTGCTTGGGCACTCCTTTGAGATTTTGCTTGCAGAATTTCCATTACAAACTTTTGCCGGAAACACATATGAATATCACAGAAATATCAATATTACAGAAGTCATAAGTAAATGAAGATGTACTACTATGGTTTTATATGATAAAAGAATTATATGTTGTTGAAAGACTGTGGTAGAATTGAGAACTTAAGAATATGCACCATATGACTGGAAAATAGCAGTAATGAAATCTGTCTTCAAATATGGGAACAGAAATGAGAATAAAAATGGCAAAGGAACGTGTACCCTGAGTTCAGCCTGTAAGATCCACGATGAGTTAATGACTAGGCACATGATTACTACAGGTTAAGTATAACGCATTATCATATTTGTGTTGCATCTTTCAGTTTTACTCTGTAAATGTATAACATTGTCACAAAAAGCAGGCAATTTAATCATTTCAGTACAGATTATCACACGTAAATATGAATTGATTTTGTCTACTTTTAATCTTAGAACACTTTATTCCAGACGACGGCATCTCGATCGCTTTAACGGCAAAATAAACTGCCATTCCATTATGGATACTGTTGGTTTACGTGTGCCGGCGAGGCAAATAAGAGGATTTTCTACTTTTAGTGTGAGCAATGCGCTAAGACAGTCCTTCAGCCAGGTGCGTCATCTCTGCAAATGACGTATGTAAATCTTTGGACGTATTTAGCTTAAACATCGTCTCCATACAGGGCACGTTCTCAATAAGGGAAATTATCTACACAGGTTGTCTTGATAGATGATTTAGCTTGGTTATTTGTTCCTTGTATTTCTTTAATGTTATCCTAGGTGGATTATTTGCTTTAATTTATATTTGTTCATTTAAATTTCTTTGTGTATAATATTGATTCTATTTTGTGTTTGCCTGTATTTGGCTGTTATATTGTACATGTATATGTTTAGTTAATATGTTTGTGTAACATTATTCATTATTATTTTATTATTATTTATGTATTATCAGTGTTTGCCTGTTATTAGCTTCTTGCTGTTGGCAAACACTTACATAAATGAACTGAATTGAATTATGCATCCTTTCAGTGATCAGTGGTAATATATTCTCAAGACCGTCATAACAAATAAATATTTCCAAGACCTCAGGTCCGTTATTTCAATGAAATCCCAGGCTAGAAGCAAGCTATTCCTTAGTCATAAAATATATTTTTCAGGAGTTAACAATCACCGGGTTGTTGTTATTATCGTGGAACACTCACACCACTATACCCATCATATTCGTAATACCTGCCATTCACTTTGACGCAATTACACTATCTTAATTATAAGTTTAGTTAATCTGTTTGTTTACTATTTTTCATTATTATTGTATGTATTATCAGTGTTTGCCTGTTATTGGCTTTTTTTTCTTGCTGTTGGCAAACACTTAAATAAATTAAGTGAATTGAATTGAATTATGCATCCTTTCAGTAACATCCTTTGATCAGTGGTAATATATTCTCAAGACCGTCATAACAAGTAAACATTTCCAAGACCTCAGGTCAGCTTCTTTCAATGAAATCCCAGGCTAGAAGCAAGCTTTTTCCTTAGTCATAAAATATATTTTTCAGGAGTTAACAACCACCGGGTTGTTGTTATTATCGTGGAACACTCGCACCACTATAACCATCATATTCTTAATACCTGCCATTCACGCACATAAACCTCCATGAGTATGGCAGAGGGAAAATTTCATCTTACTGCACGCACAACATCAAATACTAGTTAAGGCCTAAAGCAAACACGAAATCCATAATTGCTGTAACACCTTCAAGGCTGTAGAGTTACCAGCTTCCAACACCTTTTCCAATGGCAGAACCACAAGAGATAAACCTGATCTTATATACTACATACTAAACTGAAAGACAAGTAGTAATTGCTCTGACCTTGAAAGTAGGGTCATGCTTCTGTGATGGGGTGACTTCTGGCTGAAGGGGAACAGCCACGCCCGACTGGTCCCCATTGGTGTTTAAAACGACCTTTTCAACCGGATGTGGTCGTTTCCGGCAGACCGGCGTGTATGGTGGATGTATGGCTTTTTTTGCTATGTCTGTCCAATTTATGTCCTGCCAGATAAAGCACAGAAATTAATGGTATGGCCCAGTAAGTCTGACACGGCAGAAGCGAGAACAACTCAGTTTAAAAGACGCTTCAATTGTGGAAGAAATACAAGGATTTTGAAATTATGTATCGTGCATGGTCTGTTCTTTAGGTTATGCAACAATGCTGCATTTACTGGGGCGGAACTTTAAGGAGAATTTATCCTACCACAAGTTTTTAATAAGTTCTTACGAAATTTAAGGCACGACAGGATTTGACAATATATTATGTATATTTTCCTAACACTATTCTTTTTATGGTATTACATAATTCCTTCGTGTACACGAAGGAAAGCTAACTGGCTGGGACATATTATGAGAAGGAATGGATTAATGAGTGATATCACCGAAGGCCAGGTTGAAGGAAAGAGAGGACTAGAAAGAAGATTGATACAGCTAACCGACGACCTTAAACAAGGAAAGAAGATGACGTTCCAGGAATTAAAGCAAGAAGCCGAGAATAGGGACAACTGGAGAGCTCTTTTTGGGCAGAGCAATGGACCTGTCGTAAGACAGAACACTTAATAATAATAACATAATTCCTGACAGTGTTATGACATTTCTCAACACACAGGTTGCTCTGTTGGGGATGTAAATTACACTTTTCACTTACTGAATTTTTAAGAGAAGAAATCTAGAACAGTGTAAAAGCCTCAAAACGTGATTTTTTTTAGTACATTAAACAGAAAACGCCCAGTTCAGGCCTAAAACATCAACAAATACTCTAATATGAAAACAGATATGGGGAAGAACTCACTTTAAAGAAAGGATGCTTCTTGATCTCCATAGCACCTTCTTTCCCGCTACCCAACCGTTTCTCGGGATCTTTCTCTAACAATCAGCTCATAAGATCTGCCGATTCTGATGAAAACTGTGGATACATTTTCGGTTCCCGAGTGAGAATTCGCCTGTGAAAGAAAAGTTCATTCTTGTATTTGGGTCCTTCTATGACAAGTCAATGAATGATGTGGACAACTGTCACAGAATTAAATTACACCTGTCACGCACGAAATCAGACGTGTGCGTGTGTGCAATCATGTATGCATGCGATTTCATTATATTGCAGAAAACACCTGTGTCAGAAATAACCGTGTCTCTTAAATATCATCTATAAGCAAATGTGTGTCCTTAATGAAGAATACGTAATTTCAATCCAGGTATATTGATACAATAATTTGCAATAATATTTCACATCTGTACGTTTGACCTGTTTTATCAGTTGATGCATTGTAAGCTTAACGCTGTCATCTTCAATTCAGCAGCAGTCTTCTTTCTGAGGCCAAAACAAGTTTGAATTCTGCACGGACTTTATGTTTCTATGCTGTCTACTATTCCACCTGCTTGTCTGTTCTCATGGTTTGTTGCAAAGAAGTGCAGTCAGAAAAGAGACCAAAATCTTATGCATGACAAAAGTTTAAAAATCTTTTGTTTCTTCTAGAACTGAGATGCATTGCCATCACTCAACTATGTACCATCTCTTAGGCTAGAAAGTTCAGTACATAAATATTGAACTAATGTCCTTTGAAATGCATAAAATGATAATGTATTATGATAAAGGCAACCACCAATTACTTGTTGTATATATACACAGAAGAACATTGTGTTGATATTAGATACAAATAAGGGAAGGATTTAGAATTGTATAATTGTTTGCACAATGAGAACATCTTTGTGGCATTCTCCGAGAAGCCTACCAGAATTATGTATTTTGACTCTTTCAAATTTTTGGCCACTTGTTTGAGAGTATAATTGTGACAAATCAATTCAGGTATCTTAGACACAAGATTTTCAGTGAGCTCATCAGACTGCTGTGCCCTGTACACTATTTGTACTCTACTGTCATAGGATCAAGTTCATTGTGAAGTAATACGCCTAGTGTTTATGCACCAGGACACGAAGTACACACACCATATGTACAATTCCCATTCTCAGCGTTAGACACATATTCTCATCATTTCCTCCACTCATGAACCTCTGGCATCAACATTTCATGTTCTGATGTACTGTACACATGACATGTATATCACGAGGTTGCAAAACATAAACTGTTTCTGCTCTTGTACTTTGTTTCCACTCAATTTCACAGACAGGGTGTCAAGTACTGTGTTATTGTTGATCTATAGTAAACACACAAGATGTCCGATAAGCTCCAATTCATTTACAGGAAACAGTGGAGAGATTTAAATTATACTTTCTTCTTCTTCTCCTTCTTCTGTCACTACAGCCCTTTATGAGTCTTGGCCTCCTAAATAACCCTCCTCCATTCATCTCTTTCTTGTGATTTCATCCACCAGGCCTTAATTTTTAAGGGTTTAATATCGTTTAGTATGCAGTCTAACTAACTAACTAACTAACTAGATGGCTTACCAAACCTGAAGGTTCATCACCGAATTAAACAAAGCCCTCCACCAGACCCTGTCCTGGGCCGACATAATCCAGTCTCCTTCGATTCCTATCTCTCATAGATCCCGCCTAACATTATCCTCCCATCTACGTCTAGGTCTCCCCAGCGGTCTCTTCAGTCTAGCCACCTTAATTTAGGTCTCCACCTTTTGCTATTGCCCACAGGCTGACTGAAGGTTATTTTCTTGCAAGGTAGATTTTCTTCCACTCTGGCTATATGTCATAGCCATCTTAATCTTGAAAAGTTGATTATTTTAACTATATCAGGTTCCTTATATAGACTGTATATTTCATTGTTATTCCTTATTTTCCAGACACCATTTTCACATACTGGACCAAATGTCTTTCTTAAAATTTTTCATTTCAAATATTCTATGTCTTTCCTCTAGCTCTCACTTCCTTATTAATTTTTAATACGTTTTACACTTAGTGTCTTTCCTTAGCAGTTCTGACTGCATTGGATATCTAAGCCGGTACTTGCATCTGTTAACAGTCTAGAGATATGTGACATCATAAATCTCAATTTCCGGCTAGCTTCAAAATCCATGAAATCGTACGGTATGTTTGACCTAAAATATGCAATCAAACTGGCTCCAAATAACAAATAAGGCTAATGTGCCCTAGAAGTACAATTTGAAGGTGTAAGCATGTAGAGACAACACACAGCAGAGTTTAGAGTTATGGCACGCAGAACGTGGGAGACAGATTACGTAGTGGCTGTTTCTGTGCAATGCACTGTTATCAGTATATAAGTGTACCTTCAAAGCCACTACACAGACGCTCATTCTAACTCTAAGACGACTACAATTTTGCAGACAAATTAGTAATTTAGTACAGCATCAGGTGACACTGAGTGGCACACATGTTTGTTGAACTGAGGTGGGATGACTCATTTGCCACTAGAAACATACATATTAAACATTCATTCACAATTAGTTTATAACTCCTTTAAAACTTCTTACAAAATGCGTCATCAGTGTCTAATTTTCACATATATATCCAAAGTAAGTTTTACAAGCGTTAGCACAAACTACCTTGCTTAAGAGTTGTGGTTATGACAGTGTTCTATTTCATTTCCTAAGGCTAATTCTCCACATGTTACAAATGTATGTATGTAATTCACTGGCATTAAACAGGGAGTCATGCATTAGTCACAGACTAATATGTGCATAACTTCATTCAAAGGTACATAAAGCTCACACGGAAGACAAAGTAGTAATTCACTGGCATTAAACAGGGAGTCATGCATTAGTCACAGACTAATATGTGCATAACTTCATTCAAAGGTACATAAAGCTCACACGGAAGACAAAGTACTTACTCGTATAGACAATCCTTGCATATTTCTCCACGTTTTTGAAAGGGTGTCAACCCCACTATCATATTATACGCCAATATACCAAAGCTCCACCAGTCAACAGCCTGCAACAATCCAATTCAGTGATTACAGCAACAATCTGTCACTTCAATTTCTTCAATCCCCCACAGTTATTCACAAAGGGTCTCCGGTAACAGAAAATTTTAGTTATGAACAAACTGTGTTGTTCATTTCTTGTGTACAGGTTTACAGAAGGTCTTTCTAAAACAAAGCTCCAGTTTTAATTGCTCATAATTATCAAACTACATATCAAACATTACTGCATCTGGTGTGTCAGTAGTCTTTTGAGAATGTGCTGCACCCGGCAAAAATATCATGATGCAGCAGTGATAAAGATGGCACACACAACAGAAGAGCTTGTTGTTAGTGAAAAGGTTTTACCAGATTGCTAGCCTTATCATGGTTCAGCACGAGTTTTGAGTAAAATATGATTGCACAAGGGGACAAAAGTGGTCCCCAACATTTTTGTGCCCACGGGCACATTTGAGAGTTTATGAGATCGTGGCGGGCACCAACCAATTAACAAAGCCAAATTCTTTTCTCTGGACAAATAAGATATGGACACCAAATAATACACAAAACAACACGACGTTTAATGATACAAGAAACCACGCAATCAAAAATACGTAGTTTTATAAGTACAATTATTATTACTCAAGTGGGAAGTTAGTGTGATGTTTGGCGCTGCATTTCATCGGCGAATTTTTCAAATTTGGGAGTGTAGGATGATGTTGCTGCTGACAAACAATCGTCAAGATGGGCGTCAGTAAGTCAAGATCTGTGCTTTGATTTTAGGATGTTCATGGTTGAACGGCCTTCATTATTCAGCATAACCTCTTTCCATATCAACGCTGGTACCCAAAAAAAGCCTTGGCGGGCGCCATGGCGCCCGCGGGCACCGCGTTGGGGACCACTGGATTACATAGTACAATTTTCAAACAACTGGGAGAGAGATTCACAATATGAATTATATTGTCGGTAAAGGAAGCTGAGTTTGTCTGACCACCAGAAAACATTCGTGTTCAGCAAATGTTGGTGTAGATTCCCCAAAAATCTGTAAAATGTCTTTCTCAATAATTAATATTGCAAGTACGAACAACAAACAGGATACTGAAGGAGATGTGGAACTGTTCCGGCACAGAATGCGGCAAGCAGGTGACTGCAGCACATTCTACTGAGAGGTACTGCCTCCTGCTAAGATACTGCCTAAAGTACAAACTCCATGCAGTTTTCATTTGTGGCTTCAAATCCCTCAGATTACTACACTGTGATGCCTTACTTGGATGCATACTGCTGGTTCAGTTATGAGAAAGAATTAAAACAATAAATTTGCACTGTTAAAGTATAAGATACTTACCATGTTGTGACCTTCACGTTTGATCATTTCAGGTGCCATATACTCTGCAGTCCCACGGAATGAGTGTGTACGTTTCTTCTGCCGATAGAGATAACATAGCAAATGAGTGACAGAAATTTGAGACACAAAGTAACTAGTAATTCTGCTCTTAGAAACAAAACCTTGAACATGGCTAATACCAAAGACCATCACTGGACACAGTCCTGAGCCAGTTGCGTTTATCCCTTAACCTCACAACCCACTTTTCTATGATCCCTCCCTTCGCACCTTCTCAATTATCTTATAAAGTGGCATTTTGCAACGCGTATTCCCACCAATGTTCTGTGGCGTATCTTCTGTCCTTACATGTGAGCAATCTCATTTTTCACTACCCTAACAATATTCAATGAGCTGAATGAACCACAACCCCTTAAACACTGGTACAAAACAAAGGGTTTTAATATGTGTGGTCTAATTTCAGGCACCTAAAACCTATCCACTCTTTACAGTTCCAGGACTGTGACTTCTCTATCTCTCTCTCTCTCTCTAAAAAGAACGAAAGAAAGAACTGCCTGAGAGAAAGTGGGCGACACAGCTCCTAAATCTCCAGGCTACATATTCCTCTAGGTAAAAGTGCCAACTGAAAAAGTGGATATTAAACTTACCTCTTCATGTGGTTGGAACTGCTTACATGACCCAAAGTCTGCAAGGCCGATATGACCGACAGAATCGAGCAGGATGTTATTCGACTTTATGTCAGATGCGCGATTCCCATCTGAAAGAAACAAAATAAATTCCTTGCACTGTGGTCATGAAAGATGAGACATGCTTTTTGTTTTTCCATCTTACTGTGGCAGTGAGATACACATCCACTAATTTGCTTTTCTGCTGTCCTATGATTGCTATTGATTACATTAATTAGAATTTTAACCATTAAGCAGGCAACTATGACAAAACAAAAATAAAAAATCTAAAATTGTATTTAAGGAACACAATCAACCAAGTTCACTTCCTGTTAGCTGCCATTTCCAGTGTGATGTAGAAATGGAAGCTCTCATACAACTTAAAGTTGGACACCACCCAGAAGAGACTTATATTAATTACTCTCCCCTATAATTTTAATCTTGCAACATGTTTTTGTTTTGGCAATGGACTCCCTAACATCCATCCCCAGATAGATACTGGTGGTACTAATATTTTGAATGCCAATGGCATCAGTAGTATACAGTTAGTTCAACAGTACATAATTACATATTTCCTTTCACATTCATTATTAAATATAATAGCTGTATACTGTAAATAATTAGGCAAGTTACTAAAGAAAGTAAAGATAGGAATAGCGAAATAGATTGACAAGATTTCAAATCTGTACACTATGAAATGACAATGTAGGTCCGCATTGTGATGATGATGATGATGTAGTTGGCAGAGGGAACGTACGGCTTAAAGTGGGTTCTAAAGCACAGTAGGGAGCCAAGCACAAAGCCTCAGTTTCATTAGTGTTGAGAGAAAGAAGGAGAAAAATACACATGGATACATTCACAGCATCTGGTTGGTCTCAAACCCAAGGCCCACAAGGGACCCCTAGACCACTAAGTCCAAAAGCAAACATTTAGAAATATTTCTACATGTAGTGAAGAAATAAAATACTGAGAAAACTGACAAATTCAGTAGCCACAGAGTTAATCAGGAAAAGAACTTTTTCGTTTGTACCCCTTCATCATGCAATTTATCCAAGGGGTTCACTCTGACAGTGCTTACCTCATGCAGACTCTCGATGGCCAGAAGAATTTCCGCAAGGTAAAATCGAGCACTTCGCTCTGAAAGATTCTTTCTCTTTGTTAGGAGTTTCAACATATCTCTGCCTTTCGCGTAATCTGCAACAATAACATGGCTTTGTTAATGCTATTACAGGACATTGAATACTAGTGTTATACATTCATTTTTACAACAATGCTGTTGCAAAGTAAAGCTCTGCAGAGGACTGCAAACTGACAGATAGATTAGCAACATGCAACAGATTATTCCCCCAGCCAGGGTGGTCCTTGCACATGGAGTTGAATGCTACAACAAACATACGTATTGTGTACTCACCCATCACCAAGTTCACGTGACTTTCCGACCAGAACACTTAATGAAATCCGATCAAAAATGTGGCACCAAGCACTTTTTGACCTATTTGAGTCTCCGTTATAACACTGTTCAATCTCCTTGTACCCGACACCGGACGTATCAATTCGTTTCATAACATATATTTTGCGATCATCAGATCCACCCCTCTTACAGACAAGGAACAGTTCCCCATATCCTGCAACAGAAACACAGTTATGTATCATCTTGGTATCTGTTCAACAACAGATTGGAAAAAACTTTTGAAGAAGGCCAGGGCCCACACAGGGCTGTAGATCCAATGATGATGGTGATGATGATATGTTCATCAAAGGGTTCTTATATTTGTAAACTCTTGCTTCATAAAGGAGTGAACTGTACACATACTTTCTGTGTAAAATATATGAGTAAAGCATTCCCACTATACGCCATGTAAGCGCTTGTGAGGGAGCGGTGGTATTAGGTCCTATTCATTCTTGACCTTGGCACTAGATGGGGGTGAGTGGTCAGCATCATGCCTCAGCCACAGTTTACCCCTGGGAAAGAACCCCGGTACCCATTCGATAGGAGGCTGGGTGGGCCCCAGAAACGGTCTGGACGCAGAGGCTAGAGGAAAAATCCTCTGGCCCCGTCGGGGATCGAACCCCGGTCGCCCAGTCCGTAGCCATCCCTACTATGTTTCAAAACATAAACATTTCTCATAAGCATACACCCTTGATGCAAATCAGTTTTTGCAGGACTTCAATGGGTAGTGCTCACACAGTATTCAACTACAAAAGAATTGTGTTCAGCACAGTGACGTCTATACTATTTTTACCTATAATAATTCAGTGGCTGATATAGTAAACAAGAAAATGCACTTTGTACATAACATCTCTGACTCAAGAGTCATCAATGGGTATCATTGGATGCTTTAGTATACTGTTATCACCAGGGCTGTGGAGTCGGAGTCGGTAAAAATGTACTGACTCTGACATCGACATAAAATCTTAAGAATACTTTCGCTACCGTGTGGGCCACCGGCGGCCTCATGCTTAGGGAGACTCAACGACGCGTTCAGCCACATGGTGTGGGAATAATGCCTTGTAACTTTGGCTCCAGTACCTTAAGAACACAAACTGTCTGCAAATCAACCGGTTTCTGCATTAACCATTAGACGTATATTTAAATACTGGGATACTGGGAATGACCCGTCCTTCAAGTGCCTGAGCACTGCGGGTCCCAACTTTTCGTTGGCTTGATCTATAGACATTCGATAGGACTCCTTGGACGAGGGATCGACCCGTCGCAAAGGCCTCTACCTGTACACAGGACAGCACAACACAGAAAAACGCGGACTAACATCCATTGCTTGAGTGGGATTCGAACCCACGGTCCCAGCGACCAAGCGGCACAAGGCCCACGCCTTAAGAACTGTGTTAGTGACTATGTCCTTAAATAAATGCATCCATGACAACAGTAAAGAGCATCAGTGTGGTTCATGCATTTGTTTCATAAGGGTTCATAGAGTCAGGTCCACGTTTCATTAGCAGAGAAATGAGAAGATAATTAGCTGATTATTAAAAGGAAGTTGTACTTACCAACTTTTCCTAGAGAGCCTCCCATCTTGAAGTCTTTTAGGGTGACACATTTGGGCATTTCTTCTTCGTCTGTAACAAAATATCATATGTGCAGACATTGCATAAAGCACCATTATTTTACACACATTATTAAAATAATGTTACTTTGTTTGACGAGCCAAGACAACACCCTGATTAGATTGGGTATATATACAAAGTATGTTCAATCGCAATACAAATTTCCAAGCAGAACCAGTTCTTGGTATTTATAATGTGTAACTCACGTTTAACAAAACTTTTTATAAATGACCTCACCGGTTCCCAGAATATTGCAGTATTATGCCACGTATCTATGCATCGGGTCTTCACACAGCTGTGTGTACAATCTATTCTCTCAACCCATAAGTTGAGTTTCATTATCACTGACGTGATGCCAATGAATTTATTCTTCTCTAATTGACTATTTAATATTATTTCGTTATTTTGCACGTTCCAAGACTGATAATTTTCATAGTATAAACTAACAAGAACCTAGTCACTATACTCCACGTTTTCTTAAAACTCAAACACTGACACGAAATTAAAAAGCAAATAAGGCATTTGGCAATAAAACAAATGCATTACCACCACTAGAGGTATTTCTGATATTATCACACTTTCTCGATGAGAATGTCATTTTATCTTTAAACTTTCCTCTTCTGCTCTATTAGTTTTCAACTTGAATACGGACATAAACCAAGCAACGACTGGGGCCAGTTGCCTTTACAATTCCTCAATCAGGTGATTGTCAGTAATTCAAACAATATCCGGAATAAAAATTGTTCATAAATTCTAGTTAATGACGAAGAAAGAAACTGTTGTGGTTACAGCAGCAAAGAAAGTCAGATTATAAAATTTGCAACTGCGACGTAATGGCAGTCCTGTTAACACCACAGCCAATTTCGTAGAGCAGAATACTTCGTAACAACTGATAACGAATTAGAATTTCCTCCTTATTGACCGGGTGCAAATATATTCAAAACAGCCCAGAACTGGATGTTATCTAAAGTCCATTGAATACAGTCCACATTATTCCGTCTACTTCCTTAAAGTTCCTTCTTAATATTGTCCTATATTAATATTGGTGTCTTCACAATTCTTCCCTTCAGGATTTCAGAGTTGCACTTCATTTGTATTTCCGATTTCCCCAATACGTGTCACATGGTGCGGTATAATACGAAATAGAATTCACTGTTGACAATGAAACCTTTAATATAATTTTGTTATATTACACTCTACAGACCCAGATAATTTTTGATGGCAAAGAAGACGAGAAGTGACACAGTTCGTAGTAACTTGAGTACCGACACGAAATTATAATCCTTAAAACACAATCAAAAATAAAGATGGAAATAAAATGAGAATATCACCGCAACTTAAGCTACTTCCCATGTTGCCTTTACTACTTACCATAAATAAAAGATGGCTGTCTTCTTGTTTATAGCGCCGTGTGTTCTGGTAGACGTTTGCTAGCGTTTCAGAGGTCCTTGCTGCCTCCGTCATCAAGTGTCATCGCCCTGATGATGGAGGCAGCAGGAACCCCTGAAACGGTAAACGTCGACCAGAATACACGGCGCTACAAATCAGAAGACAGCCATCTTCATACTCTCAGCTGTGAGAACTTCAGGTCCTACGTGAACTTAAACAAGATGAACGCGACTGTCTTGGTTTTCTCGTTAATTACGTATCATGTGGTTCTGTTTTGTTCAATTTGGCGCCATTCTACGTTTTTCTCAACTTTGTCATGGCTTTCAACGATCTGAACATTTGTGTATCAGAACCTGTATCGACACACATCACGCAGGTTTTATAAATCAGTGGGGTATTTGTCTTGTGTTTACAGTTTTATACATTATCTGTAGTTTTAAACATTTTATAAGTTCAGTTACAAAACGTCATCTGACCAGGAAAGTTTTATATTCTTAACTGCATGTGATTTACTTATAGTTAAATCGCTGCAAAGAAAACACTTAGGTGGTGCCATCTTGAATTGTTAAGAAGAAGAGAGACACATGAAGCCTATTTATTTAGTTTTCTGTCTGACGACAGGTCCATATGAACAGGATCCTTCCATCCTTTTCTCGGACTGGGACCTGTTCATATACGTTCTTGGCAGATGATCCAGAAGTGGGTTGCCATTGCCTTCTTCTGTGTGTGAATGAAGTAATTGTTGGGATGCCACGGAGGAAAACGCCGTGTTGCCTAGACCACGGCCTTGCCCAACACAAGTTATAAATTCGGGCACCGCCGGGAATCGAACCCGAGACCCCCAGGATTACAAGGCCAGCGTTCAATCCGCTAGACCACCGTCGCTAATACATGAAGCCTACAATATGTTAATCTCACGAAAATTAATATGACGTTCTAGTTACTACGATTATTGATTATTTTTTATTCGCAGTTTTGTGACACCTAAAATAAATTTCACAACTATTTATGTACATAAATATTTTGAGATATCTAAATAATACACTAGTAGGAAAAGCAACCTTATTTGCGTGATCAGTACAGAAAACCTGATGGGAATATATAATTCGTAACACATTAAAGAATTAGGTTACAAAGATGTGACATAGTCTAGGGACCAGTACGGGCTTTTATGACTACGACAATGAACTCCCGGTTTCCGTAAAAGATGGAGAAATTCTTGACTATATATGCGACTGTTAATTTTTTTTCAAAAATACTGATCAACAGAGTTTTTATATTCTTTAAGCGTCTTTGTTTGTTGCGATTTAAAGAAAAAAGACAAATACCGTTTGAAAGTTCTAATAATCTGTACATTAATCCATGGGGTCACGTGGCAAAAGTACGAGTTTCATTATTTACGTAACATTATTATTCATTTAAACGTACACAACATATATTCATTATGTTTTTGTGTCTTCTGGTGTCTGGTGTACTTTATTGCAAGTAAAACTGTCCATTAATGTTGGATGACCGGCAGCATATGTTATGAAACCAGTTCTAAAAAGTAGTCGTAAAAATTGTACAGGAGAGATATTAATTGCTAATAAGAGTTGCTACTCTGACAGCTACTCCCATTTCTCTTAACTGAAAATACTTCATGTGTATGTCAGCAATTGTCGATTTACTTCTATGGACCAGATCTGCTCTGTTTTATTCCTCGTTCAGGCTGGCGGTGTAGTTGGGATTCATAAGTGTAAATTAATTACGTTGAGATATATGCCGTTGTAAAGATTCAGATACAGTAAATCCTCTTCCAACGCGATTTTGTACAACGCGGATTCGATTTAACGTGAAAGTAATTTGCCTTACGCGGAAAATTTGATTAAACGCGGTCTACCAAAAAGGTTGTAGTATCATGCGAAAATTAAAGTTAGGATAGAAAATGTGGTTTGTCATTTAAAATGATATTTTTCTCTGCTTTTACAGGGGTTATGAAAATATGATTACAGTGACGCTCGGTAATAATCCCTCCATTTCAATAAAATACGTTGAATTTCTTGATCAGCTGAACTACTCGTACTTTTTGAGGTAGGATTTGCTTCATTATGTAATTAGTTAAAGCAGAGTAGCTTTATAACGATTTTTATAATATTTTAAGATCCATTCTGAAGTCATTATATAAAATATATTGACAATCACTCACGCATACACAAGAATCAAAGTGTATAAACCACGTTATGTTCACTAAATCAATAAATTAATTTTATTTATTTATACTTTATTTCACGACGGTAGTGTTGGATGAGATACGATGACAGTGAGTAATGAATCGGGAAGGATGTGAAAGAAAGCGGTCGTAGCCTAATTTAAGATACTCTTCGGAGGGACTGGGAAAAATCATAAAAGAACCTCAGTTAGTTTAGCCAGTCTTCGGGTCGAGATTTCAACCCGTGACCACCCAAATACGAAGCAGGAGAGCTAAGTACTCAGGTACGACAAGTAAAATACGTAACTTGAAATGTTTATTTACAAATGCAATATACACAATACACAATGAATAAAGCTTCAGATAAGTAGAAAGTTGAGGTAATATTTACAACGATCGTGAGATATGTAGCGATTATTGTGTTATGATTTGGTGAGACTCGTGATGATTATGGTACATCTTATGTGGCTGTAAATGGCGAAGTTACACTTATACAAGAGGTTACATTTGTTCATGAATTTTCATACTCAACAGGTCATTTCTTAAAATCTTTTGAATGCCAATTCGCAACAGTGCGAAGGCTTTGTAATTTTTATATTGTGGTTTATGAAGTATGAAGGCGTATGTGGGAGTAGAGGTATGTTTCCATGCATTCCTAACGTTGATACCGAATAAAGGTGAACCTGGTAGGAATCTATGTAGGCCCAACGGCGGTCTGCATGCCGGAAATAGAACCACGATTGTCCAGCTTGAGAAACTTAATTTCTGACTGACTTATAGTGGCTCATTTTTGTATTGTGACCTTTGCTATGTATGGCCAGAAATAGAGGGCGGTAAAATATTCCCTTCAAACAAAAATACCAAGGAATATGTAAAATATTTTGAGAGGAAGATATGATAATTTTTCAGATTATATATAGGCTGTAAATTATGTGAACTATAATTCTATTCGAATGCCAGTATCATGAATTTGATGACTGATGATGTAAATGTTATTGCTGCAGTCTTACTGTTGATGCCCGTACTTTTCTGATCCACCTCCAATGATAAAGCTACTGTAACTTCCAGGACTTCCGTCAGACAGAGATGAATGTTCGTTAGAATAAATTTGAGCAGGTACCTCATAATGGGAAGCTTCTTGCGAAAAACTTTGCTGAAGATCTGGCTCATAGGATTGGTACTTGACAGGGTAGACGACCTTCTTCACTGGGTACACCAGTTTCTTGACAGGAGCAATAACCTTCTTGATGGGCCGAGGGTGAGTGGCGTGTCCGGACTTCTCGACCTGAGCGATGAATCCGGTGTGTTTGTCGGCCGTGTACTTGACAGTGCGGACTGTGCCGTCTGGTTCAACCAACTTGTAGTAACCCTCCACCTTGTCGCCGTCTCGCTTCTCGTACTGTTCCTTGATGTCGTGTGTGTGCTCGTCTTTCACGCCATATTTGAACTCGTAACGAGCTGGTTCCTACGCATTAAGGCAAACTCACTTATAGTAGCTATCATCAAATGGCATGCTTTAAGGCCACCCCCATTACAGCGTGGTTCTAAGTCAACAGTGTAGCGTTATGAACGTTACTGCGCAGCGAGTTATGAGCTGTCGTAACTCGCCTGAGCTCCGCTATTTGTGTTGTAACGTTGCACGATTTTCCTCTGACATTAAAGCATTCAGTTCGTTAAAGACTACTGTAGTTGCTGTTTCTCTGATGGTCCGAAATTTAAAGACGTTTTGTGCAGGCACAAACCTTGACTGGACTCTTTGGGACGACGTAAATTTGTTGTTATTTTCTGAAAATCAAGTCAGCGTATATGCAAACAACATACCTACTTGGGGACTAAGTTTCTCATGGCGGTGAAGATGTTTGTGTTCTTATAGGTTACAACGCTGTCAAATTTTGTAGCTGGTTATAGACGTTTCGAATCGTTTCTCCCAAAATATTATTAGCCTGAAGGGAACCGAACTGAGGTATCTTACATGAGCAAGTGTTACTCGCAGTGGCACATGGTTAAACAACGAATTGTATTCCAAACAACTTCGACGATTAGGAAAATGTGGATTATGTTAACGTTACAAAAGTAAACTCAGTTAAATTTAGTTTCCTTTTCATATTTTATTTTCTTACATGTTCAGGACATGCAGTGCTGCATAACTTTCTCTTCGGAGCTGGAACAGTCTTGCCACTGCATCAAAATATCTTCACACTGAACTGAGTAGATTAGCTCAGCGGCAATTAAAGGTAAATCAGTGCAATTATTATCAGATAAGCTGACATTCTGCTTTAGTGTTTCAGTATTTTCTTCGACCTCGCTAGGCGAACACAAGGAAGACGACTTCAAACTGTCAGAAATTGTGCCTGGGTGCTCAGTTCTTAGTTATTACCGTCAACCAGTTAGCAAGCCATGTCATAATTTTCAATAAAGTTCCGCTGTGACTGATAGGAAATGTGGAACGTCGATATCTTTGTATGAAATGTTTGGACATAATTAATGTGTGTTAAACGGACGAGCAGAATCATTTAGGGGGAGCGCTGCTTTAGATTTACAGGTTGTGTACTCACGTAATGCTGCTCCTCCACTTGATGGTGCTGCTCATACACTGGCACGGCGATTGTAGAAACTACCAGCATGGCAGCCAGACATACGACCTGACAGCAGAAGTACAAACTGCGATCACTCATCTACATTTCCTTAAGTTCTTCCATACACGTTAAGCTGGATTCTTTAACGATTTTTCGTAGCAAGTGTGGGCATTAATGATCTTTTGTGATTACTATTACTAAGTTTAGTAAAATATTTAATTTCGTGATTACAGCACAAGGAAAGGATATAAGGAAAGACATTCGAGCAGTGTGACATACAGCCAGTTTCTGCGTGGGTGTTAAGTATAAGATACTGGAATGACCATATCAGTAGAATATATCCACAAAGAATCTGCAAAATTGTAAGGGGCATGTCGCCACAAGGAAAAAGAACGTAGGAAGACCCGCGAAGAGGTGGAAGGATTCTCTTTGACCTGAAAGAACAGGCAATTAGCCTATTATAACAGAAATATGATGAAAAAGGTGTTGTTTGCCATTTAAAACGCAACCCAACAACAGTTTCGTTCTGGGGAAAAAAATGAAATCTGATGCAAGTCACCCGCGTGACTCCACCAACCTCTAGAGTCAAGGTCACCCTGGATGCTACGCATCTGCTCACGTGAGAACACGGAAAAGCTGTGTTTACGATATGAATCTAAGTACGATACCAGGGTGTATTCGGTATCAATATATAAAAATACTGTTAGTAATCTGGTACAAATGTAGTGTAATTCTATCGAAGTATTCACCGTGAGTCTATGAAGGTACATGATAAATTCTAGGCAAGATTTTACCGTATGTGAGGAGATATTGCTGAAAATCTATCTTGCCGGAATATGCCCTGTATGAATGTAGCGAGGCAGGCTAATTGATATAATTCATACATGATGGCCGGGTAGCAATTTGTCGTAACTGAGGTTTCTACGGTCCTCTATTTGAATTCGTGGTGCAGTGGTTGCAGCCAGCGCCATCTGTTCTTCAAGTGACACGTGACTAACTCTTAGCTGTGTGGTTGAGTTTCCGTTCATCTGCTTCTCTGTATCTTTTGTACGTTACGTTATCGGTATTCTTTGGCATTACTGTTCCTTTTGAACGTTTTGCTCGAGAACTAGACCAGTTGACCAATTTTTAACACTCTTGTTACGTATTCGTGTGTCCTAAATGGAAAGTCTGGTTGATTTTCTGAGTTGCTTCAAGCAAATGTTTAGTTGGTATCATAAAATGGGTCACGTCAGTTTCCTCTCACATGTATCTTAATTCGTAATTCAGGTAAATATTTCAGTCAACTTTACATAAAGTATATAACTGATGAAGTTACACTTTTTACGTCAAGAAATTTCGTATCCATTTGGTTCCAGTTTAACTAAATTCCCGATAGCAGAACTAGGAAGTTTTAATACCTCAAATGCCGAAGCACGACATCAGACACAATCGTGAGCCAGTTCAATCCTTTTGAGATCACAAACTTCCGTAGTAATTTTGTCTACATATTTTCTTCTCTGTCCTTAAAATTACCGTTTCTCAAGAGATTTTCTTTAAAACTTCTGTATGTTTTCTTATTATCTTTGCTACTTTACTAGCCCATTGCAAACTTTGCTGTCCTAAGGGAAGATTAAAACGAGCTCGTATGTGACGCAGAAGCGTGATCATCTTACACCATGCACGTGAATTAACTTGAGACCAGTTGTCATGATGTGTGTGATGTAACAAGTAAGACGCGAAGTAGAACCGTCATAACAGCTTTTGTAATTGAGGTCACGCGTTCAGTTGAAGTTCTTGATTCTCCGGAAACGTTCTTGCTATGATACACGATTTACTTCAATACATGCCCAATTATTTACTTCGTTGATACTTCATATATTATACATTTCTTTACGTGACTACTTTTACAAGTTTAAGAAAACAGGTTTATAACAATAACTGGATTTAAATTTATTGTAATATTGGAAAGTTTTATGTAAATTAGTAAAACCATTGTAATCTTAATTTAGATCGGACAGTTTCAACGACCACTTTACATAAGAGCACGAGTACTTTTTTTAATTTATCTCAGAACGTGCGTTCAAAGTTGCATAAACTTACTGATAAAACATGTAAAACATGGTACATATTTAAAGATGGCTGATTTATGGGTCATTGTGCTATGTAGTCTGGTAGAAGATTACCGACGTTTCAGAGGCCCTTGCTGCGTCTATCATCAGTGCGATGAGGCAGCAAAGACCTCTAAAACGTCGATAAAATTTTACCAGACTACACGGCACGACAGCCAAGAAGACGGCCATCTTGAATTCTAGAAGTTACATGTTTTCATTTTATCTTATTTTGGTAAACATTTACTACATTATAAAGTAATTAAAATGTGTCTTTGTGGCCGAAGTTGACGTCATGTGCATTTGGTTCTGATTTAATCATAAGTTTGGCGACACCTAATTTTTTCTAACACGAAGCCAACATATGCAGACCCCTGTCTAAATCACTCAGGCTTTTGTTAAAAATATCTGAAATGGATCACTTCATCCCACTTATTTCCAAATATTTTCAGATTTTTTTCAAATACTTGTAACCTTTTCAAGTCTATGTGTTCCACCTGATTTAACAATCTTTTTGTTACCTTCTGTAACAGTGAGTGAATCTGCATTTTGTGATCTTGAATTTTGTATGATGCTCGCTGTAAACAGGGATTATTTCCGTAAAAATGTACAACTTAATTTTTGTAATAGAAGCTGTGTTTTTCTAAGTACGGTCTGAATTATTAAACAATACTTAGCCAAACTTGGGCTTCACATGGTTAATTTGTTATTTGTTAAAGTTCCTGTACTTCATATCCATCTCAACCTGACACTAAATGACTTCTGCTCTTGATACAACGTGGTTAAATTACTTTTTAAATGTGCGGCATGAGATAAATGGCAGTACGGAGCTGTCTTACCTCAAAATTGACCATGTTTTATGACGTCACTAGTTTGTTGGTCTTTACCCAATATCTTGTAACGATACTCTGAAGTACACGTAGGTTCTGGTTGAATGGTTCAAGCTGTGAAGTCCTTATATACGTATACCGATCACTAATGGTGTAACAGGTGAAACAAACCCACGGGGCAAGCCTTCGTTAAGCCCGTATGGCTACTTAATAATTTGCACTGTTTTGTCCCCACATCACAGAAACCTTTCCTTTTTTAATCCTCAAGCTGAGTAACGTCTACATTACTTCCGGCTAATTCCATTCACTTACTCCCGTCTCTCCTTTGAAAAGAAATCAATTATATCCCATTCACGATTCTAGTTAAAATATTAATTTCTTCAACAATCACTTACTGTCCTTTTGATTTATAGCAGTAAACTTGTTTAAGATGTAAATAGTAGGTGGATCTATGTGTTATTGTCAACTTGTCTTCATGTAAGCAGCCACCCCACGCATGAACACGTACTAGCTTTATGTAACATGACAGTAGGTCTAGGGCAGTGCCCTTTTTTGTGTGTGACTGTACTTTCTCTTTCTGGTAAAATCAGTGTAAAGATGACTCGAGGCACCAGCCTTTTTATTCGCAGATTAAATGCTTTCTTACTTTATAGGCGGTTACATAAAGTTTCTGCGTCGCCATACGAATTAAGCACATCACATGTTTTGGTACTTATACGTGTTGGTCTTCGTATGTAATACAATTATATAAAGCTTGTAGGGTACATATAACATTTTCTCCCCTGCGAAAAGTCTTATTTCAAAAAAGACTTTCGACTTCTCCATACAGAAAAATCTTATTTTTTACTTAACGTTTCGAATGTACCACCAAAGTATAATTACTGGTGTGATTTGATGACAAATATTTAATCGTACTGTACAATAATCTTCATTTTATTGTAATGATTCTTATTCCAGGTCACTTTCCATTGTTCGTAAGAACATACTTCTTCACAATCAGAGCACAAAAATGCCACTATGACAGCGTGAAAATTTGTAACACGTGCCACCGAAGTACAGAATTCCTTGGATTTGCGTGCTACTTAGCGTGAAAATACGTAACAACACGTGGCTTAAGAATTACAGCTGCCTGCAATTTATTAACATCTAGAGACTGATATACGAAATTCCTTCACGATTCGTTTTAACTCGGTTGAACAAAATGGGATGGAAAGAATGTATTGTCCCGATTTAACTTAGGGTTAATATTTTAGCAAAAAGAACTCCATATATCTTGGGATAGTGTGGAAAGCGGGGAGCCAAACCAAAAACCTCTATTCTGCTTATTCAGTTACGTCATGATGCAAAAATCAAATAATCAAAGACACGTTTTCTAGATTTAGTTATTTCGATAAATAATACAAAGTGATAGAAGAGTTACACCTCCTATTTCTGACACATGTTCTGTATCTAAAGAAAAATTACACCAACGTCAGAAAAAAATAGTGTCCCGGTGAGACTGTCACTGAACGGGACACATCAGCTATTGGTATATGCTAATGATGTACATCGATTGGGGATAACATAATTACCATAAAGAAAAACACAGAGACTCTAATTGATGCTAGTAAGTACGTTGGTCAAGAAGAAGACACAGAGAAAACTAAGTAAATGTTGACATCTCGTCACCAGAATGCAGGGCAAAATCTAACATAAACACAGCTAATGGATCCTTTGAAAACGTGGCAAAGTTCACATATCTGAGAACTGTAACAAATCAAAATTGCATTCATGGAGAAATTAAGAGCAGTTTAAATATGGGTTTTGCTTGCTACCATTCAGTGCAGAAACTTTTGTCTTTTCGTCTGCTGTCTAAAACCACAAAGATTAAAATATACAAAACTATAAATTTTTTCTCTCTGGTTTTGTATGAGTGTGAAAATTGGTCTCTGACACTTAGGAAGGAACGTAGACTGAGGGCGTTTGAGAAGGTGCAGAGGAGAATATTTGTGCCCAAGAGAGATGAATTACTAGGAGGCATTCTTCCACTTCGACTGTTGAAAGACAATTGACGGACTGGCGCGAGCAGGTTATTACATGATGCGACCTGCGTGGGCTCTTGTATAGTCACAGCGAAAGTTTTTGCTTATTAACTAATTTCAGTGCAATTAAGTTACAACTGTTAATAAATAGTTTAATTAGTGGTGCGTGACTTATAAGACCCAAAGATGACGCTGATAAAACTAAAACTGTTGTCCATAACAAACATTCTTAAAAGAAAGTGATTAAATTTACTTTCGGTGAAATTTCTTTGTATGTCTACTAAAGCTGATAAATTATGTTAGTGCTTATTTAAGCACCGTTTAATTAACAATTTATTTTTAGATCACAGTGATATATTCAATGTACAAAGTTCTTTATTATTTATTAGCTCTGCATTTTCCCCACAGAGTTCATTTTCTGATATTTAGTTCTGAGAGTAAACAGCAGTTATTTCCATAAAGAGCATTAACCAGCTAATAGTTTTAATGGAGACGTGTTGTGTTTTGTGGTAGACGATACATAGATGAGCGTCGTCTGCAAATGGTTTAAAAGGTATCCCATTCTAAGCACTACGCGTGTGGGGAAGTTAAGGTATAGCTCATTCTTAAATACATTAAACCTCGGCTTTATATGGATGTAAGTGGTCAACTACGCGCTCCGGCATACCACTCGTGGAAAGAACAAATTTGTATTGAATACAGTTTTAGCTTCACATTTACAGCGCATAACTTCGTAGTAACCAAACTTTTATGTCTTATTTCAAGAAAGATTACAGGCTGGTGAATGGAGAAAATAATATATATATACATACACCAACTTTATACGGTGCTTTATATATTCTAAGAGTCCTTGTACCCATGTATGTTAACAGAGATTTAAAATAACACATTTTTAATTTTAATGCAGGCACCTCCTTCAATATCGGATTGAAATTTGACGTTATTTTGCGGAATTTATTCATTTTATTAGTTCAAAAACAAAGCAGCGTAACCAATACTTACGTTTAGTTACTTCGTAGTACCTAAGAGGGAGGAAGTAACAGGAGATTCAAGAAAATTACACAGTATTTAACTTTGGCGTCGATAGTTTCGTGTAGTCTGGTGGAGGTCTATCAACGTTTAAGAGGTTCTTGCTAATTCCATCACCAGGTCAATGGCTACAACCCAGATTACAGCCATTTTCACAAACCCCAAATCCTACTTTAGCTTTATAATTTATATACTTCGACAAACTTTATTTGGCAGTTATGCTCATAAGAGAAACAAAAACTACAGACAGAACTTGGTCCGAATACTTGAAATTAAAAAAACTACTTGGGGTACCTAAGCATTGATAGGAGACATGATAAAATGAATCTTAAAAAAGTAAAATATCTTGTATGAGGACATTGAATAGAGTCATCTGGTTAGTAAAGGAACAAGTTGAGGGTTCTTGTGAACCTTCGGCTTCTATAAAAGGCGAGGAATTTGTCGACCAGCTGAGCGATGTTTAGCTTCTGAAAATTTATTGTGCTCCATGTAGTTTGACGTGTACAAATTTCACTCTGAAAATAGCATAATTTCTGTTTAGAAACTCATTATGAACACGATTATAAAATAATACATATTTTGCCCTAAGATCACGTAATAACATTCTCTTACGTGATTATGTATTAGAATGTGATTTTAGCGCCTTTTCGTGTCAACCCGTTACACGTTACCACAGTAGGTCCTAAGCAAGTAACTTAACTACAAGAAGTGTGCACTTGTAGCATTATATAATACTTTTGCTTTGTAATGCACCTAGGTTTTGAGTGAAGGAAAATAATTCTATTGGGCTGTGCAATACAATATTCAACAGGTAAATAGTAAGTAATATGTCAAAAATGCTAGAGAGATAATAAAACATTTTTGCCTAATCACTTAGGAATTTTTACCCCTTTTATAAATAGAACAAAATGGATGCAAGAGGTTCATGTATTGTTTGCCGCTATGTAATGGTTGTACAAGAGACCAAGACATAAAGTGACCTTATTTAATACGTACGTAGTAAAAATTAAAATTTGTTGTGTAGACCGAAAAATTACTTTTATGGAGGTCTCCATGAGGCAGAGTTGTTACTGAGTCGGTGTTATGGAACGCAAAAGGGCGAATAAACTTACTGTAATAAAATCAATATCAAATATTTATCAGAAGTTTCAGAAGTAATTCTGAAAATGTAAGTTCTTAAACATTTTATAGAATTCCTGGGATTGAACTGGTGAGTCCTTGGCAAGATGTCTGCTGATGAGAGTACAGCACAGCACAGAAATATACGAAAACACACCCATGCCCAAAGCCAGTACAGAATTTTTAATATTTGTTGTGTTCTTAATGGTCGTTACGCCGTGTAAGTTAATTTTTAAGAAAGTTTTATTTACAGGAATTCTGTTAGCCAACAGTTGGCTGATGTGTGTGATTGTGACAGTACTGACGTCATGGTTTTGTAATGTGACCCTGACCATGCAGAAATACCTAGCTGTTGTAAAATATTGGCAACTTTGACTGGAGCAACTCTGGTTAAAGTTGTATCGCTTGTAGCCACTGAATGTGATGTTGCAACCATTTTGTCACTTCATTCATAAACAGGATTTAGAAGCGAGTATAATCAATTGAGGCACATTATCTTAATGGAAGCTAATGTGCTGACTATTCAGGAATTATTTACATTGCGGCAAAATGTTAGATTTGAATCATATAAGCATAACTTACTTTATTTCGGAGAAATGTATTGTTATTTATGTCTGTGTATCATAATTTAAGAGAATGTGTTACTGCATAGGTTACGAAAACAGAAGTAAAATCCGCTCCAACATATTTATACTTGACAGATAAATGTTCTTTTTTTTTCGTGAGTTGTAATGAGAATATATATAAAAAGAGCAGGGTAAATTAGGAAGGATAGTAATATTTTAATAATGGCTCTAAAATCCACGAGCCCGATTTCTGTATCCACAGAGAAGTTGTGGCAGATTTAAGAAACTTTATGTTCTCTTCTACGTCCTCTTGAGAAATTGCAGTGATCGAATAAAATAGGTGGAACACCGTTCAATTGCAATGAAGCTATAAACCACCAGCAACAGTCACAGATCTACCTGGTTTCGTGTTAGAAACTAAAGGGTTAAACCAAACATTCCTAACGGAATGTCAGTGACCTCATGTGTCTTACTGTGCAATTAGTCACTTTTAAAATCACTAAGATACGATGGTTGCCATGGTTCGCAGGGTTATCTTGATTAAAGATCTAAGGTCAGATAGTACGCATCGCGCCATATTGGTTATGCTGTGCTACATAATCATTCAGATGTTCAAATTTACATCGCAGTTGTTAATTTCGCTGGCTTCTCACCTCGTAGTCATGGGTTTAGCACCATGACAGTCGATGTGGGACCTAAATGGACCGCGTGCTACTGGATCAAACCTACCTGTCAATATTTTACCGATTTTTTTTCATTCCCATGTATCATCATCAGAGGCTGGAACAATCAGCCCAATTTAGCCTTCAGCACCAAAGTAATCTTACTTCACTACACTTTTATTATTATTCCATATATTCTCTATTTTACAGGATATTTACTTCCATGTACCCGAGACAAACCTTGTCCCTAAGGTACAGTGCAGCAGCTGTTTCCGCGTCTTTTCCAGCGTCTTTCGAATGATGTATGAAGATCCCAAAATGGCGGTCTTCTGCAGTTCCCTGATATCATGTTCGTCCGGGATGTTGGCCAAATATTTTCTGAGTGACCTGGAGACAGTTCCTGTTGCTCCTATAATTATTGGGATTACCTTTGTTTGCACTATCCACATTCTTTGTATTTCAATGAGAAGGTCCTTGTATTTCAAGATCTTCTCAGCTTCCTTCTTAATCACATTCCTGTCAGTCGGTATTGCTATGTCAATCAAGAGGCAAGTTCCGTTTTTGTTTCGGATTATAATATCTGGTTTATTATTTGGGATGGTTCTATCTGTTCTGACTTTTTGGTTCCATTAAGAGTTATTTGGCTATCTTGACTTGTCTCAACTGTCTTCGGGATGTGTTCATACCAATGTTTGTTTTCTAGCTTTACCCCAGCTTTCCTGCATATGTTAAAATGTCGTTTCATCAAATTGCTGACATAATCTGCATTTGCTGTCTGTACCTGTTTTAATATTTTGGCTGCATAATACTTATTGTTTAGCTCTTGGTCTTGTGCTATTATAATTTGACTTTAAGTTTTCCCTTCCAGATCTTCTTTTGTAAGCTACAAAAATTTGTCTTCTTATTATATTATTATTATCATCATCATCCTCTGTAAGTTATTATCTGTTTATGGATTCTTTACATTGTTGCCACAGTCAATTTATACACGCTAATTTCCATCGATTTTCAAGGGTTCGTTTTGTTTCTGAACTACATGTTTCGACTAAAAATGGTCATCATCAGGTTAATGTGTAGTTTGGTAGTGATTGCAAAATGAGCACTTACGAAACAGAGAGAATTGGTGTGCGTGAAAAGTAGGAATGTACAAAAATTATATCCCACTTTCGTTCCTTCAGGAAACCATTGTACCTGCTTCAAATTTTTTGACCATTTTCCAATTTTAACGATACTTGGTATCAGATTTGATGAATTGAAATCTGAAAGTAAGCACACGGGACTTGAGGTAATTGGTAAGAAAAATTAATAGAATGTTCTGTGTGTGAGTCACGAACTGTCTACCGTAGTTTCCGGGTGGGTTAGATTGCGCTGGTTTCCTTGGAAAGAATGCCAGCCGGGAACGAGGTGTGTTATGTAACCTGACTGGGTTATCTAGCCACTGCGTCCTGTTACTTCAAGCAAGTTACGCCCGTCCTCTGCCTACTACTATATACAGATTCAAACATTTGCATGTTACTTTATTTGCACATGCAGTTTGTCACGCAATACATACTGGACACAGACGTTTATGACAACTGCAGAATCACATCCAATAAAACTAAGTACAACTGAAGTAATTATGGCAGTAACAACTTTTGCCATCAACAGTATCCAGGTCACAAACAAACTTGTGTTTTAAATTACCAGTTTTATTACAGATGACATATTACTTAAAGTCTTTTATGAACTGATGCATAATATATGTTACTTTTGTTAATGTATGGCTACAGACTAACCAGTGACGTTGAAATAATTCATTAAATTAAACTTGTAACTTATCCGAATGCTCGAAAAAGTGCATTCCGTTCCAGAATACAAATTCACCACATGCGGGTTTTTTTCGACGTTCAAATACAGGTATTACATCGGCCTTGTCACGCAAAATAAATTTACGAATTTTGAAAATTAAAAAATCTTTTAAATTTTCAAAATTTGAAGACACCCACAACTTTAGAGTTCCACACTTTTTCTAAATTTAAGAATGAAGAAGAAAAACTTTATAATTCGCACATTCAAAATCCAGCATTTAGACATTTGTGTTAAAACATTTATCCTAACCTAAACTTCCTTAATCGAAACTGAACAAACCTAATATAATATGACTTAACCTACCCTAACGTACCTGACTTAACCAAACATAACCGAAACTAACATGTCATCGCAACCTAACCCATCCCAATAGAAATAGTCTTAACTTTCACGAACACACCGGTTGATTCCCAAAACACCAGAACGAACCACGATGGTAACTATTGCAAACAAACAAATTCCCGCTGTGGCCACCAGCTCGCAGCACCTCAGTATCAACCTTAAGACTGTACCCTTCCGTCAATTTGTATCACTAGTGGCCCAATTCCGCCCAGTGGTCCTCGGGTTTAATCGACTGGACGGACATACAGAAACTACCATCTCATAATTGCTTTCCTGATATGCACTTTGTGCAAAGAACACATAATAACCAACCTCATGAAAAATAAACAGTCGCTATATTTTTTCCCTCGTCATTGACAATCCGTGCAGAAGTCTGGAACATTAGCAACAAAATAAATAGATAATTATTTTACTGCATATAACGGTTTTTCGGCATATAAAAGCAATGCAAGGATTCAGTTTTGCACGATATGCGCATACAGATAAAATTAATGCACGCATTGAGTTTATCCCATACGAGGACGTACATTTAATAGTTGGTATCAGCTGTGGTGGTGTTACTGACTAAAGAATTTGTGTTGTTTTTATGAACGTTGGTATCACCGCTATTGTGGTGGTATCACTATCGTAAGGGTTGGTGTCGACATATGTTATGAATACTTTTAGTAGCTAACTCGATTGTGTTGCAAAGTTTGAAAGTCGTGTTTTCTTTTACGACATATTTATTAACTTGATCGGATTGTGATAAGGAGGTAACAAGAAAAGAAAATGTCTCTCTAAGTGCAACGTACATCTTGAACGTGATCAGAAATCCATACAGGCACTAGAACATTACTGGATGGAATGTTTGGAATCAGTTTCCTTTTCTGCCATTTCGATTAACATAATTTCATATCCAAATATTAGTCGCCATTATTACAACCTTATTTGAAAATCAGAAATGGTTTTGGATTGTGAAGGCTTATGGCTAGTTGCTCTTTCAACGCAGTAGCAGTAGTTTCTGTCGTTATTGTGTTTGGTCTGAAATGAGTGGCTGTTCATGTAGTATTTGAGGTTCTCACTGCAGTTGGTATTAAGGTAGTTGTGTTCTGGAGTGTATTCTGGTAGAAGTTAACCAACTTTTCAGATGTATTTTCTGCCTCTGTTCACACCACATGGGGTTACAACCAGCAGACAGCCATCATCAGTGGCTTTGATCTCATCTGTTTAAATAATGGAATATGTTTGTTTCTGTATTTGCTGATATTTCATAGATTGTTTAGCCTCATCTCATAAATATTTCTAATCTCAGTAAGCATAGCAAGAAGATTTCCGTCTTCTGGGTTGTTGCGCCGTGTAGTCTGGTCGATGCTAACCATCGTATCGACCAGACTACACGGCGCAACAACCCAGAAGACGGAAATCTTCATACTCACCGCTGTGAAAACCTCAAATCTTACAACCATAGCAAATCTTCAGAACTTTCAAACTGTATCCTAGTTTTCAGAATAGAGTGGAAGGATCTTAAAAACTATGTATATTATGTGGAATTCGTTAATTGTTTGTATAATAACACATTTATGAAGTATTCAGTTCCACAAAAAAAATATCCAGAGCAGAGAATGGTTTCCCATCCTTATTCTGGCTAGCTTCTTCTTTTAGAATATGTTTCAATTTATTAAATGTAATTACTGTAGCTGTACATTTGTTCCTGAGTATGTTTCAGAACAACTTAACTTTATATATCTGTACATTATGCACATAGTTTGTCTGCTGTAGCTATGTAATACTTTATTTTTCCCTTATTTTCTTAGCCCTTACTACTCTTAATTCAAGCTGTGATCACAATTATTTTTTTGGTTAAGTACAGTTCAGATTTGAGCTCTTTAGCTCTATAGGATAAGGTACAGTGGGAGAGGAGCTAGAATACGGGAAAATGACAGAATGAATTAACAGGATATTATTTTGCTGTTGTACTCATCTATTAAATGGCTGTCTGCAGTAACTAAAAGATTGTTAGTTACATTCCTGTCTTGTGATACCTGACAAAAATTAAAGGAACTCGGTATGTAGATTTTTCAAACAAAGCAAAGACAAACTTGGCAAATGCTTTTATTCTGAACAGCAAACACAGTTTTTCTAGGTAAACAAATGAGGCGGCAAAGACCCGCAACTGGGTTGTAGATCCAAGGAACAACAACAACAGCCATCTTCTGAGTTGCAATGCCATGTGGTCTGGTTGAAGATTACCAGCGTTTTCGGGGTCCTTGCCACCTACATCTTCAGGGTCATAATCGCCCTGATTGTTTACATTATCAGGGCAGTTATCACCGTGATGATGGAGGCAGCAAGACTTGTGTAACATTAGTAAACTTTTACCAGACCACATGACACTACAACCCAGAAGACTGCCATCTTTATGAGAAGCTAATAGTCTATAATGAATTCTTTTCAAGTTACCAGCCTTGTCTGATAGTTTAAAGGTAAAAACATCAATGTTTTGAGGACCGTCCTCGTCCTCAGGGTACTAAAGTGCCATCTTGGTCCTCGTCCTCAAGGTATTTCCATACCTTGAGTACAGGGATGTAGATGGTTCTAGAAACGGTATCTTCGCCTTTTAACCACCTGGCATGGCTGGTAGCCCAAGTAGAATTCAAGCTAATGTTGAAGAATTTTTTAACCCTAGCCAAAAGCAATTGTTACAAAACAAAGAGTTTAAAAGCATTGTTTATATATTTTTGCATTTATGTAACATGATCGCGGTTTAGATGATCAGCGAATTTTACTTTTTTAGACTTGTCTGTTATGGCCTCTGCTGCATTCTCTTTTTTAATTTTCGTAGCTGTACCTCCCCTCAGTGGGCTAGGATGCTCTCCAACCATCTGTTTTTAAAAAGGGAAATACAAACAATAAGTTTCAGTTCATTCTTCTTGCAGCATCATGCAAAAAAGCAAACACTGACCTAAAGTAAATTCCCCCCTCAACCTTTATGATGAATATCAGGTACGTTCAATTAAATCTTCTCCGGAAATCAGCCGCGTCAACTGGTTACCGTAGTAAACCGACGTTTCGGGAACCAACT
>NW_019059737.1:264308-302888 GCF_000696155.1 Zootermopsis nevadensis
TTCCCTACATCCCTGACCTCCGTGTCATTCGTAGTGCTTAAAATTTTCTTGAAGGCCAACTCTTCACCAACGGTGAACCACTTGTTCCTCAGGAGCTATTCCCTTCACCTCCCGGTTTCCGTACACTTTAATAGTATGTGAATCTCGCTTTCTGTCGCCCCACATAAAGGGCATATTTTTCCATCTATGCCCCCCCTCATCCCTCTCAGCTTCCAAATGCCCGCTCTGAACCATGCCCATCCCTCCCTCTCCACCCTCGTACAACAACCAGTGTAACCCTGTCTACCCCACCCTGATTTCATCTCCCCGTACAACGCCAAAGATCTCTTTTCTCTAATTTTAGCAAAAACAATTCATGATTTAGTAAATAGATGTTATGTCACTTAGTTGGTTAAATTGCTAAGTGATTAAGAAAGGTGTTGTGCCATGGATTTGGGTAATTAACTGTTTACTACCTCAGTATTTTCGGTCTCTTATTGTTGAATCTCTGAAGATTCTTCTATAACTGCTAATCTGCAGACATCAGTTTTAAGGATTTTTTTCATTTATAGATTGGGGCTTACTGAGCTTAGCTTAGCTTTCAACTTGTCATGATAATCTTCAACATTCAGTAGTACCTTGGTATTTTCTGTCTCCTCGCATTGATTCAGAGAAGATTCTTCTACTGTTGCTAATCCGCAGGTAACAGTTTTCTCTTCAGTGGAAACTGCTGGCATCATATCTGAGCTATAAGAAAACCACATAACACAGATTTATAATTAGGTAATTTTATTGTAAGAAGCACGAGATTACATTTTGAAATCAAATGGAATTGTATAATATTGAAACAGATTTAATAGGGGAAAAAATAATTACCTCTGAAGATGTTTTCTGTTTTCTGCTTCACTTTCCATCTTGATTTTATCAAAGTTATCTTTGACTGTTGACTGAAGGTGAAAACTTGGCTGTGAGTTAAAATTCTTTAATTTGGTAAGTTCTTCAATGTCACTGAGTAATTTTAAAACTGTCTCTCTTTCAGCATTAAGTTCTGTGGTGAGATTAGAAATTTCTTCATCTTTTTCTCGTATTTCTGCTTCAAGTGTTGCATTATAAGCAAGTAAGTTTTGTGATAAATTATTTTCATGTTTCAGCTCTGCCGTCATTTCCAGTTTCTGTGCTTCAGCATCTTGTATACATTGAATCAGTGTGTTCTGAATAGATTGATAGCAGGCCTTCATTTTTAACTTTTCCCCATTATGCCATTGACACTGTTGTTTTAGAATACTACGTTTCCATTTTTCTGCAGTTAAGTCTGCTTCGTAAAATTCTGCAGAACTTTTCAGTTCTGCATAAAGCATATCATTTTCCGTATGGAGTTTGGCAATTGTGTTCTGGTCCTCCTGATTTACTCGTCTCAGTTCTTCATAGTTCCGTTTCAATTCCTCCTCTGAATGTACATTCAAATCCGTTTCTGATTCTTTTATTTTCTGTTCAGATCTTGTACTGCAGTTATTTATTCTCTCAGTAAATTTGACTGTAAGCTCATCCATTTGTGACTGTAGCATTTCTAACTGTTTTCTGAGCATAGTAGCCAGTTTATACGTTCCAAGGATATTCTCTTGTTCATGGTCTGCAACTGAAATTTCTGGTAAGTCTCGATTCTCTTTCTGCAGGTCTGTGTTTTTAATTGATTTTTCTAATTTTTGACTCATTTCAGTTTGAGGAAGTGAACTCACTTGTTCAATTATACTTTCGGACTGATTTGACTGAAAAAGAAAATTATGCATTAGTAATATTATAAAATTATATAACAAGAAGTTCTGGAAGAAAACGTAAGAAGCCTGTATTCCCTTGGTTGTCTGTGACGCTAAAAAGAACTATAATAAATAAACAGTTACAATGTTAAATGATCTATTTGTGTGCATCATTTCAATTAGAGCAAATTCTTACTATTTTAAACTTGTCAGATATAATCGCACACTGCTGCATTATTTGTAATCCCTGACATGCAAACCGTACTGTAAGCTGAATATGTATGTATGTTAATGATTTGTCTATATACAAAATTTCAAATTCCTTGCTTCAGCACTTCATTACTTATCACCATCAAACTGGAAGCTAAATGACAATTTCAGGCCGTTTTCATGTTATTTACATTCTACAAAAGATTACCTCAAGAAAACTTGCTTTTTTGCTCAAAGATCTAATGACACAAATTTTCAGAAAACTAGCAGTCAAGCTGCAGTAAGTGTTATGCACACCTCAGAAGTTTGCATGAATATTGTGTTTGTCGGTAGAGACATTTATTCGTAAAAGTTTGATAAAAATCTTTCCATTGATTCGAACGTTCCTGGAGAAATGGCTGACACACAAATGTGTGCCACATTTTACAAAAAAGTGTTGGATTAGATATACACAGAATTTTCATACGTTTTCTTGCACCTTGGCATTCTAAATGCTCTTAGATATAAAAATACCGTACATATATCAACATGATTTTTGGTATAACCAAATTAACAATTTAAAGCCTTTGGTGCGTATAATGAATCCAACAGAACAGCATTTTAAGTGTCAATTCTTATTATTTAAATCTCAGTTATTCCATGTGTGAGTCTATTATGCCCGCTGACCTCAGGTCTGTATTTATGGTCGTGCCAGACCCGATTTAACACATAACCGCTTCCTATCAAATCATAAATGTGACTACGCAGTCATTAACTGGAGTAGAGAGGCCAGCTCTACGTTTTAGACGATTATTAAACCCTTGTACAAATAAACTCAGGAGAATGGTTAGGCCCCACAATAGAGAAATCTCAGTGCCTGTGCGGTAATCGAACCCCATCCGACCACTCCTTAGTCCATTGAGTGCGAGACGACGAGTTATAGCTGGAACAGTCTGTCTCATTGTGCTAAGGGCGATGTGATTTGTGTAACAAACTCGACCGATTGCACCCTACATGACGTAATGTCTTATGTAATTTGCTATACTGATATTTATTTCAATTTAACATGCGCATGTTGATTGAAAGGATGTTTATGAAACGGTGCAATTTGAAGAGTGTGTTTTCGTTTATGCAGTCTTTCCACCATTGTTAGTGTGCAATAAACACGGAATTCCGATAGTAAGTATTAAAGCCTACGTACAGTTTTGTAGTCGTACAAATCTTGTGCTGTCAGTTTTACATTTAGATAGTTTAATTCAATTCTATAATGCAATTTAAGGATGTTGTTATGGGTTGTGACATCATGTCAACTTGTAGGTAGGCACCAACCTTTCAGAGGAACATATTGTCTCCATCTTCAGGGTCAGCATTTTCAGATGGTCTGATCGGATATGTTATTGTGGACTATGTTGTCTGGTGGTAAAATATTGACTTCATTACAGGGCATATCTGAATCAGTTTAAGGGATAGACGAAAATGATGACCAGGTCGTGGCGTTCCTTGTCAATGTATTGGCAAATGAATGCTCATTACACAGGTATGTGTTGATAAATTTATATATTTTATTTCACAACGAAAAAATACGCTGGACCTAACGTCTTTGTCAAGTGGATAGCTCTCCTGCTTCGTATTTGGGTAGTCCCGGGTTTAAATCTCGGCCCGGAGACCGGCTATCTGACTGGGGTTTTAATGGTTTTTCTCATTCCCTCCGGGCATGTGCCGGGATAGTACCTTAAATCAGGCCACGACCGCTTCCTTCGCATCCTTTCCATAATTCACTATCATAGTCTCATTCGAAGCTACATGGTCTGAGCCAGCGACTGAAAAAGCGTCCTTAAATAAATTATAAATAAATACACTGGCGTTTGTTTCGATCCACTAAACACTCATATTTCTGGTACACAACTTAACGGAGTGTCGTAATTATTGTCACGAAGCACTGTCACCTCGTTGTCAGATTACTGTTCGCATGTTTAATCCCGTTACGGTGCTATCAGAAACTGCCACTCCGATCTGCCCGTGGTTTTACGGAACTAAACTTATTGCCGCTGGTCATTAATTTTGTAATATCGATTGTTGTGATGATAATGCTACCCGCCCCATTTCATTGCTACAAAGCAAGAATCTTAATCTGTCCTCTGTCTGGACTCGAACTGGCTACACACAGTACAGTCCTCCTCGCGTATTAACATAAAAATGGGCCTACCGGCGACAACACCACTAACCCGATTAAAGTTTTAACAATTCTACGTGCATTATGATTTAATCGAGCAACATCGTGATTTAAACCCATTAAAATAACTGCCCGTTGCTTCAATATACACTGCTGTTCACTTTATTTTACATAGACTAGAGCAGAACGCTCCCTTCGGAGCTCCTTTCGTCTATCAGTTTCTTTTCGGAGCTCCTTATCTGTTTATTCGGCATACCAACACAACAATGCCGAGTAAACAAATATATAAGGTGACATTGTTTGATGACGTAATTGCTTGGCTACAAATTGACGACGACGACAAATCACAAATTTTTATAGTAGAAATACTGTAATTTTCATGTACTAGTAACAATTACATTTTTAAAGCAATAATTTATTTCTTATAGTGTCAATCCTTCAAATTCCTAACTATTAATTCATATTAGTGTTATATAAAATAAATAAATCTACGCACTACATAAATCATTTATTCCAATGTTGCTCGGAAACACTGATGAACGTCCCATTTAGTTGATGATACAACAGGACACGTTTCCCACAAGCATTTGCATATGTCCGATAGTAGCTGTTATGTGATATTGTAGTCTGTGTTCCACAAATAAATTGCCTAAAGATACCTATAATTTAAAGTTTCAAGGACGCATTCTCATTTGTTAGTTCGTTTCACAGAGCGCTTGTTACAGGGAAACAAGAAACTTTCATATAAAGTTGACTCAGTGAACTCGAGGTTGCTTTTACTTACTGTTGATTAATATAACGAATATTTTTAATTTTCCTTTTAAAATTATTAGTGTATTTAAAAACTCTCTCAGAACTATGTATTATAGGCCTATAGCGTCGAATGCTTAAGATACCGATAATTGAAGTTCCTCCACACTCCGGATATTAATCCCATAGAAAATCTCTGGTGACTTTTGGGGAGAAAAATAATTAGGAAATACAAATGTTTGTAAATACACGTGGTCGGTGAAAATTTGAAGAAGGAATATGATAAAATAGGCCAAGAAGTGGCTAGCAACCTTGTGAATTCCAATAAACAAACTAACTAACTCCCTGGTAGCAGAACCCTCAGGTTCAACACAACAAATCTAGAAGTCTTATTGTCTATATGCCAATAAAACTTAAGGCCAAGTACTAAATTTGTTTATTTTCAAGAAAATTTAATAATTTTGTTGTAATTTGTATATTTATGAGTACTTTTTGGACTTGAATGTAATGTTTTTCATCCGGCTTTTTCTTGTGAGGTTTGCCAGTAATGTGTTATGTCCCCTGAGTAGGTTAAGGGCCTATTGCAGGGTAAGTCCGGTGGTGGGGCTGCCACCTTTATGCCTCTGGACTTGCATGTTTTCTGTAGGGGTATGCTCCCTTATCCGATGGCTTCCAGTTTTAAGGCGCTGGAAGTTCGCCTGCACCCTTTCCCGTCTGCTACTGTGTTAAACACTGCATTGCCCAGGGGTCACGACGTGGATGTGGGAGTAGGACTTGTCAACAAAGCATAATAAACAATGTGTTTAAACCGCAGAAAACTTTAAAGAAAATCAGATTAAAATTATACAACTCTAGCTCTCCCTACTCTTTTATACGGCAGTGAAAATTGGACAATCAGAGCAGCAGAAGTGAAATACATGATAAAAACAGCAGGTTACAATTGGATGGATTACAAAACTAATACAGAAATTGTAGAGGACTTGAAAATAGTTCCAGAATTAGAAAAAATAGAAAATTATAAAACAAAATATTTTGAACATGTAGACAGAATGGCAAGAAACAGGTTGTCCAAAATTTTAAGAAATTATGTACCAAAAGGAAGAAGAAGTCGAGGAAGACATCTGAAGAGGCTTTTGGAAAAGTGAAACCGTAACAGGCCAACAAATGGCCTAACTCCATGAAAGCTTCATGATGACGATGTAACGTTTTTTTTTAATTTTATTTATGACAAGTTACGATATTTTTGACGTTTTATTTACTCTTCGCCAGTAAATGTTTTTTATAGATGCATCCTTAATTTAAATTTTGTCGATGCAATAAAAAGGAACAACCTAAAAATATGTTGTGTGAATACATTTTACCCACTGTTTATATATCACTCACTGAACGCAAGATTGATTTTACTTACTGTTGTGGATTGCGACATTTCCATATATAAACCCTGATCCCTTAGTTTCGACGTGGCAGAAGGTTCAGTTTCTGTTGTGCTTTGACGACGATCCGAACTCTGGAAGCTTCCAAACGTTGAATACTTGATCGGGCAGTTTATTACGTTACTATAGATACGCAAACAATGAGTCTGATGACATTAGACTTTATGTTGCTAGGCAATGTGTCGACGTCAACAAATACCAATAAAATATAACAATAAAACAAATTCACAACTGGCAAAGAAGCTTTAACAAAGTTGATGTATCAAGAAATGTAAAGATTTCGAATTACTTTTCTCAATATGTGCCCCGTTTATTAGCCATCTGAAGCCGAAGATCGTCTAAATATTATCTGAGAATTCAATCCGTACCGCAAGGAAAACACTACACTCAATCGGTTAATGCCGTTTAAGAAAATGATCTCTGTTTACCCTGAGAATCATACGAAACCCACAAATACATAATGAAGGGTTATTAATCGTAAAAGCAGGTGGTACACATACCACGACTCTTAAGGTTCTATCCGTTTCATCAAGATTTTCGGCTACTAAACATTCCTTGTCGTTTTAAGCATTCGAATTTATAATTGTTTACTGGAATATTCAATTGCAATCAATTTTTGCCGTAAATAACAAAAGTCAGTCATTTACGGCAGTAATTGATTGCAATTGACTATTCCAGTAAACAATTAGAAATTCGAATTTGGACCTAAGAGAGAAGACGATGGGGCATGGAGAAAACTGCATAATGATGAGCTTAAAAATCTGTGCTCCTCCCCCAGTATTGTCAGGGTGATTAAGTCGAGAAGAATGATGGACTGGGCATGTAGCACGCATTGATGGGACAAGAGGTGTGTACCAGATATTGGTTGGGAAACCTGAAGGGAAGAGACCGCTGGGGAGACCTAGACGTAGATAGGAGGATAATCTCAGACGGGATCTGTGGGGGATAGGAGTTGAAGGAGACTGGATTTTGTTGGCCCAGGACAGATCGTTGGAGGGATTTGGTTAATTCGGTGATGAAAATTCGGGTTCGGTAAGCCATCTAGTTAGTTAGTTAGTTAGTTAGGCAATGCGTCGCTGATTGTTCGGTTTATCCATCAGAGAGTGAAGTTACGTAAGAGTGTTTACGTTGTTAAGCGATACGTCACAGTTTTGTTGATGTTTACCCAATTTATATTAAGATTTTTTTGCTTCTTGCATCTTCATCAACTCCTGTTGATTATTGCGTTCCGTTTAAAATTACACTCATATATATTATTTTTGTTTCCTAATGTATGATACATGATTTCAGTGTGTTCCTATTGTTGGTAAAATTAAAAACAATTTTTCTATCACCCATAGATTTGTAAAAATTAAAAAACGTTTTAATTACGGGTAATTATGGCTAGTGTTTAAAGAATTGTTTTGTTCATTCCTGCCTGTCCTATTTGGCTTTTTTATTTAACTGTACGTCATTAAAGAATAACATATAACTTAGAAGTTATATGTTTTATCTGCAAGTCAGAGTTTGCTGCAGAAGAATACAAATATTTCGATCTTTCGTTACCGGCAAAAATATTTTGGTAAAAGTTTTGATTCAGCGGGTGATTTGATATACTGTAGAGACATTCGTTGATTCGTTGAAGCATAGTCTAAAATCAGTTCCTTACACTGACAACAAACATTCCTTCATACCAATTACGTAGTGCACGTGAAGGAAAGTTACAAAAACTTGAAAAACCTGCTTGTCAAAATTAACTACGAGCATTGTGTTGGAACGTATATGGTGACTTGAGAATTATGGTGTTCTTGTTAGGCATGAAATTAGGATACACTTAGTACAGTTGCTTTATTTGAAAATGGGATAGCCTAGCCAAGGACAAGCACTATTCGGTGAAACATTTGAAAAAACTTCAGAAACTGGCCCCAGGTGAAAATGTTGTTCAGAATCCCTTAGTTGATGTTTTGAATGTATTTTTACCCCCACTCCATATAAAACTTGGTTTAGTCAAAAATGTTGGTAAAGCTATGAAGAAGGATGGCCCTGCTTTTTATATCTGCAGCAGAAATTCCCCCCAATTCAGTGAGGCAAAGATAAAAAAAGGAATATTTGTTGACCCAAAAATAAGGAAACTTGCAAAAGATTCTGTTTTGAATAAAGTTTAACTAGCAGCTTTGACATCATTCAAAGATGTATACAGCAATTTCTTGGGAAACAATAAAGCAGATAGCTACCAGAAAGTCGTGGAGACTCTTCCAGTTATATGAAGCAATGGAGTTGCAACGTGTCACTAAAAATTCACTTCGACATTTTAATTTTTTCCCCACAAAATTTCGGTGTAGTTAGTGATGAAACTAACAGTTTATTTTGTACTTTGCCTAGGTATTTTATAAAATGCCTCAGATTCTTTAGGAAAAGTATATAACAAAGAAGTTTCTATAAGACGATTTGTACAGTTTTATTTTATCATTTATATTTGCAAAAATTTAATATAAAACATTTTTTTAATTCTCAAAACTTTTGTTATGTTCAGCTTCAGTAGCTTGATGTTTTCTCGACTGTCTTGACAGCTTACCCAATCGACTTTGATTGATTTTAATTTACACAACCAAACAATATTAACATATGGGCGACAATGAATTCTTTGCACGCGTCGCAGACATGGCCAAGAGGAAGAGTCCATTATTTTGTGCGAGTAGGTGAAGTCGGTTGTTGTTCAGTCCGTCTCATAGTTCCAACATTGAATCCAGCATCCTATAGACCGCCAAGGCATTCTATACATTGCCGGATTTCATAAATTGCCTGTAACATATACATGGGAATTAAAGGGTTCAGTATTTTTTCTTACATCTTCATGACTTCCATAATGTGCCATTACTCACAGATCCTACGACCAGTGACAGAATGAAGTAATGAGGAAAGTAGTGGGTGGACATTGAGGTGTTGCGATCTGGTGGCCATAGGAGGAATTTGTTTCTTGGTAATAGTTAACGTGGTTAACCATTGACGACTACGATTATGCGTTCTTTGAATGTTTACCGTGGATTGTATTGATTGATGCAAGCGGCAATCAGCCGAAGTATTCGTGTTTTTGTTGGTGCAGTTTTGTTTAGAAGAGGTTAGGTAGGACACGCTAGTTTCGGTTATGTAGGTAAAGTCGAGTCCGTTACGTGAAGTTGAGACATTTTATATATAAATATATATATATATATATATATTTATTTAATCAAACACAAACATGACGCATATAAGATACAAATTGAGACATTTTAGTTTGTTAGATTTGTTTACTTACAGTTAAGGAAGTTTAGGATATGATAGATGTTTAAATATGGCTTTTGAATGTGAGAATCATAATTTTTTTAATTTTGGATTTTGAAATTTCGATTTTTTTGAAAATTTAGAAAATGTAGAAATTTTTAAACTTTTAAATTTATTTCGCCGTACAAGGTAGATGCATAACCTTTAAATGCACGTTGCGAAGAACGAATGTGTGTATATTTCGATATGGAAACCGAATACCACAGACCACCATATGAATAATATGTACACATGCACCACCAGTGTTAGTATATAAAAAATGGATCGAATACAATGTGAAAATATAAAATACTGGCATTGATAAAGGACAGTAATCCGTCAAGAACCCTCTGTGTTGTTCACGCGTACTCGACACAGCATAATTAATGGGCATTCCAAAATTCAACACAAACTCTTAACACATTTATTTGTATCAAACGTTATTAAAATATTATACATTTTCGAAAACATGATTAACAAATACAGCCTCATCCAGAAGTTTCCGATGAAAGCGAATTAGAATATTCTCCAGAAGGAAAATGTTTCATGCCCCTTCAGCCATGTTGATGAGATATAAGGTTTATTAGTAATTCCAAGCTTGAGAAAGGTTACTGTGGCTTTATACAATAACCAACAGTGACATTACATCTAGAATGAAAGAATCCATTAATTACATTATTGTTCATGATCCCATTAAGTAATATGAAATTGTATTTGTTACCCTTGTGTGGCATGTTGCATAGCTCTGTTCAGAAGTTAATAGTCGTTTATCTAGTCGACAAATTACCCGCCTTATAAGGAACCCGAAAGTCCGTTGCATGTTTCTTCTGTCTATTACATCCTGTTCCATCTACACTCAGACAATGTAGATGTTTCTTCTCTTCAGATTTTCCTACTAAACTTCTGTTTTAATTTCTTTTCTTTTCCATGCTCCGCTAAGATTAATTTCTAATTTAATATTCTTGATAACTTTAGGTGACAAATACAAATTGATGCTTCTTATTGAGTAGTTTTGTGCACGTTCTTATCACGTGCTCAATTATTACCAGTTACTGTCCTCCTGTTCTCGAACACCCTGGAACTATTTGGTTTTTAGGGAGCCATTATCAAACATTTTATTCCTTACGGTGGGACCCAGTTTCCCCTCGCATACGAAAGAGGTAAAATTATAGGTCCCTCTTTCTTAGTTGCAACATAGATTTTTGGTGGAAACAGAAAAGTTTCATAGCCCAATGGAAGCATCTATATACCCCGAATTAAATCTATTTTCAAGTTATTTGTGAATGTAAATTTGATTTGTTACTGGGTCTGTGTATGCTAGTTAGACAGGCCCCTGCAGCAAAAAATAAGTTTGGTTTTGAAGACATTGGGCAAATATCGTACGTAAATTTTGAATCTCGTAGAAGTAATGCGTTGAGGCGTGGACTTGATTGAGATTGGTTCAGGACAGTGTCCATGCGTGACCCTTTTTTTAACAGTAACAAAATTTGGCTTTGCATAAACAAGGAGATATTTCTTGGCAGGCAAATTATTATTTTATCGTGGACTTTGTTCCCGTGTTTTTATTTTATAAATATGTGTGTTACTTAAGAATACAGTAAGATTTAAAGACAATATTTGCGATATATGTCACTGAACTAATTTGGAAACACGTTTCTTTAAAGGAATGTTTGCCTTACCAACGAATTTCAAGGAATACATTCGTTCCGTACAACAAAGAATCAGCTTATAGCAATAAAGCAAGAGGTTTGCCTTATAAGAGTTGCATTTTAACACATAGTGTGTAGTTTGACACTCGGGGCTGCAGTCGAAATATGAAACAGATCCCCAAGTATCATAACTTTATTACTGGTGTAAGTACCGAGACGTTTGATTTTTTTAATCTGCTGCAAATGATTATCCCACGTATCACAGAATTGCACCAAAAGTACCAACATACTTAGTTTCCGATTTATTGGCATTATCAATCAGAGTTCTTCAACTATAACTTGAACGTTACACTTGCATTTTCCCTTCGAGACTAACACATTCTTTACACTTTCATTCGTTTCTTCTTTTAGCTTATGCTTGCCTAACCCGTCGTCTTCGGTTTCCATTCCCTCTTTTGTCTCTGTTTCTTCAATTGTACTATCTTCTTCCTTCTTAACATACCCATTCGTTTCATCTCTTATATCATGTTCTACAAACTCGTCGTCTGCAGTTTCCATTTCTTCTTTCGCCTCTCTTTCATCAATTGTATATTCTTCCTCCTTTCGTCCTCCTTCGTCTTCTCCGTTTCCCTTTCTGTCATCGGTGTTCTCTTTCTCTTCCGTCGTTTCGTGTCTTTCACGCTTGGGGTCATATTTACTACGTTGCATATACTTCTTCATTTGAGGATAAAGGTAATGTCTTATTCTTCCGTCTCTGTCGAGTACCAGATATTGACCTTCTGTAGGCATCCTTAAGGCGTTACTTAAGCTGACCTCTATTTCAGATTCCGACGTCTTCTCTGTTACTGTCCATTTAACTTTCGCTTCCTCTTCTGCTACGTCTTCTTCAGCATACCTTGTGTCATCCGTCCCATCATCTAGTACTTTCGTTTCTTCAAGCTTCTTTACTCCAACCTCACCCACTTTCTGTCCTGTCTCCTCGTATCCATCAATCGCTCGTCCTTCTGCTATCGTTTCCTTCACCTCTACTTCTCCATTATCACTGTTCCCTTCCTCCTCGTCCGCTTCCATCTCCTCCACGACTTCTTCCTGTTCTGGATGCTTCGTGACAGGGATAGGGTGATCCTCGTTCTTGTCTGCATAACGGTGAAGGTGCACAACTGCGTCTATTTTGAGTACGATGTGCTCTTCTTGTTGTAGCTGGTTCTCGATGCCCAGGTCGCCTTCCACACCGTGTCTCAACTTATCAGACGGATGCGCCTACAAATATAAAAAACGTTACTTAAGATCAGCAACACAGCATTTGTTTGGCGTATTGATATTGTCGTTTATTTTAATAACAAAACTTCCTTCCTCTAGCCCTATATAAATCTCTGCAGCTTCCAGTATCGTCACTTTATCCCATGAAGGCGGTGTGTATTTTTATTTCTGAAACATTGGCATCTACCTTCGTGGCTACACTGTGCCAAGTCCTAGATGATAATCATCGTCCTACCTAACCTGAATATGTGAAATCTTACGTAAGAACTCATCTTAAGGAGTTTTATTATGTACATGCTGTTGCTAGTCTGGTTATTATCTGAATGGACTCATGTTATAACATGGCAATGCATTGGGGTTGGTACAGAACCTCAGTACTTTTGACTACGTACAAGGGGATGTAGTCTTTGTCACAACTACAATAATATACAGGAACGGTAAGAGGCCATACTTACAAAAACTTTCTCCTCGCTGTGTTCATCTGCTCGCAGAAAATCCTGTGCAGTGGTTGACAGGAATAATATGGCGAGGATAGAGGTCAACTGCGCAGAAACGAAATATATGACAGATAAAACGTGTACATTTTAAATATCATATAATTAAGTTGATTATATTTTGTTTAACACTACTTTCAAAAGTAGTAACCTAAAATGTTAACATACCTTGCAGACCTATTTAAGCGTTATTTCATGTAACTATAAACATAACCTCTTTCTGTTAATGAGGCAATAAAACATTAATTGAGCACATAATGCAACAAACTATTTGACATTACAAGAACTTGTAGGAAAACTAGTAATTTACTTGACGGAATTACTTGTAATTTTCTTCTCCCGAAATATTTCACAGGCTCCTTGAATGATGCTCTTGTTCCAGTGAAATCAGGAAATACTCATAGAATTTTGATTTTGAACGAGGTTTCTTGAAAGACGAGAATCGAATGATTCTATTATAAAGAACCTTAAGACATAAGAAAGGCGTATGAGATTTTGGTTCAGAAACGCCTTAGAATGCAATTATTTGGTAGATCGTCCGGGATATTTTCAGTGGTCGTTGACGTATTCCGCTTTCAAATGGTCGATATTCTAGAAGTTGCTCTGTATGTCTACACACTCACATACACTTATTACATTCCATGGATCCACATATGACACGGCAATAGGATTCGGAATAAAGAAGTCATAAAACAATTCTTTTAATATGATACTAAGCTAATATATTTCCGATTGGGTCCAGGCAGATTCCTAAAATGTATTCATTTGTTCTGCAGTCTAATAATCTCAGCAAATCCATCCCTGCTGTATTTCGTCCTGCTAAATCCCTCTGATTCATTGACCAGATTTCGTAGTTATTGAAAAGCTTAGGTTTAAAATAAAATGTTATGCCAATGTAATTGATTGTTTATCGGATGGTTCCGAAGTTAGGTGGAACATGCTTTCAGTTAGATCTATGTTTCATGTCAGCAACACTGACACACTCAAATAAGTTTATTTTGTCTATTTTTTCTCTATAATAAAGTATGGAATAATTATGGAGGTAATTCATCTAACAGAAAAACGAGTTTAACTTTACAAAATAGATTTTTTATAATAATAGATGGTGTCAAACCTAGAAATTCACGTTAAGGAACTTCACTGTGAATAACCTAGAACATTTTCAGATAAATTCCGCTGTACACACTCTTAAGACGAGGAATAAATATCAGCTTCATAGACCAATTGCCAATCTCTCATACTTTCAGATATGTAGTGTCTATACTCACACCAAAAATTTCAGCAGTTTACCATCTAGTCTTACGAAAGAAGTCACAATTTGAAGTAACATAAAAGATACTTAAGTCACACTTGTTTTATTCTGTTTATAAATTCCGAGTACTTGAAGGTGGCAATGTTTTTAAAGGTTTTCTTGCCTTTATATAGTATAAATGGGTAGTATAATTTATTTTCTGTAAACGAGTGGATTTCTTTGAAACGCTTTATTACTTTGTCTGAAATCTTTGTTTATTCTATGTAAAAATTTTATAATAGTTTTAATTGCTCTTGTTTATATATATTGTATTCTTATGACTTATTCCACATATTGTTTCTGACTAACGTATGGACCCAAGGAATGTAATACGCGTGAGTAATTATGAAAATAAACTTTCAGAAATTAGAGACGAATACAAAGATTTGAGTGAGAGGCATGGAAGTGTACATAAAATTTCATGGTATTAAGACGAGCCTTAAGAAAATACACCATATATATATATTATATGGATGTGCAGTAGACTGTGTGTTTTTAACTACCGGAATAAAATACTCCAAATTATGGTCTCGTTCTGTTTGCATTTCCTCGCCGTATTCAGAAAACCGAAAATCATTAACACAATTTTCTTTACCAGAATGGATTGGGCGTACGAGTTTTGTATCAATTTGTCACTTTGCGTGAGTCTGTAATATTGATTGGTTATAATCGTCTTTCGGGTCATTTTAAAGTTAACACCCAAAGACATGTAACATTAAGGCATATTAGACTATGCAACGCCCCCGACATTGTCCACACACTTGATAAAAATACTACAGACCTTCTGTGAAAGAAAATTTGTTCTGTCTGCTCGTGATATACGAAAACATTCCAAGAATATGTTTTAAGGACAAATATATTTCTCTATATTGATAGTGAAATTGTAAAATTGTAAAAAATGACGTTTCAATATTATATGAACTTTGTTACCAAGAAATGTAATATGTTCCACATAAACACACCACTTACTTTAAGAAGAGCCATTGCACTGCTAGTGATGATCTGGTAGCAGTAGAACTGAGAGACTATGACTCTATGTACATACTTTTTGGGTTGTGGTTGAATGGTTGATTGTCAAAGAATTTAAATTGTGGAGAATTGTCATTCATACGAGGTTCCGTTCACTTTAATTTCAAAGAGCAGGGAACTTGCAGGGAAACTAATTGGCAGCTAGGGAAATTTTCCCTTAATATGTGGACACCAAAAAGTTAAATATCGTGTTTATATTAGTACATCCTTTTAAATATTTAAATGCAATGCACACTCCTACAGTTTTTGTCATTAAGATTCATCTTAATATTGTCATAAAATATTCAAAATTGCTTCCATTCGGAATAATATGAATTATGATACTTCTGATAATATAATCATAAACATCGATCAAGCGCACATGCATACACCTGGGAAGTAAAATTTTCTAATTAATCATGACTCAGATTCTCTTAATTTTCCATATTTGGCCCACACATTTTATTCTTCTCCTACCATCTCAATTTCTACTTCGTGAACGAATCTATTTTTTCTCTATAATAAAGTATGGAATAATTATGGAGGTAATTCATCTAACAGAAAAACGAGTTTAACTTTACAAAATAGATTTTTTATAATAATAGATGGTGTCAAACCTAGAAATTCACGTTAAGGAACTTCACTGTGAATAACCTAGAACATTTTCAGATAAATTCCGCTGTACACACTCTTAAGACGAGGAATAAATATCAGCTTCATAGACCAATTGCCAATCTCTCATACTTTCAGATATGTAGTGTCTATACTCACACCAAAAATTTCAGCAGTTTACCATCTAGTCTTACGAAAGAAGTCACAATTTGAAGTAACATAAAAGATACTTAAGTCACACTTGTTTTATTCTGTTTATAAATTCCGAGTACTTGAAGGTGGCAATGTTTTTAAAGGTTTTCTTGCCTTTATATAGTATAAATGGGTAGTATAATTTATTTTCTGTAAACGAGTGGATTTCTTTGAAACGCTTTATTACTTTGTCTGAAATCTTTGTTTATTCTATGTAAAAATTTTATAATAGTTTTAATTGCTCTTGTTTATATATATTGTATTCTTATGACTTATTCCACATATTGTTTCTGACTAACGTATGGACCCAAGGAATGTAATACGCGTGAGTAATTATGAAAATAAACTTTCAGAAATTAGAGACGAATACAAAGATTTGAGTGAGAGGCATGGAAGTGTACATAAAATTTCATGGTATTAAGACGAGCCTTAAGAAAATACACCATATATATATATTATATGGATGTGCAGTAGACTGTGTGTTTTTAACTACCGGAATAAAATACTCCAAATTATGGTCTCGTTCTGTTTGCATTTCCTCGCCGTATTCAGAAAACCGAAAATCATTAACACAATTTTCTTTACCAGAATGGATTGGGCGTACGAGTTTTGTATCAATTTGTCACTTTGCGTGAGTCTGTAATATTGATTGGTTATAATCGTCTTTCGGGTCATTTTAAAGTTAACACCCAAAGACATGTAACATTAAGGCATATTAGACTATGCAACGCCCCCGACATTGTCCACACACTTGATAAAAATACTACAGACCTTCTGTGAAAGAAAATTTGTTCTGTCTGCTCGTGATATACGAAAACATTCCAAGAATATGTTTTAAGGACAAATATATTTCTCTATATTGATAGTGAAATTGTAAAATTGTAAAAAATGACGTTTCAATATTATATGAACTTTGTTACCAAGAAATGTAATATGTTCCACATAAACACACCACTTACTTTAAGAAGAGCCATTGCACTGCTAGTGATGATCTGGTAGCAGTAGAACTGAGAGACTATGACTCTATGTACATACTTTTTGGGTTGTGGTTGAATGGTTGATTGTCAAAGAATTTAAATTGTGGAGAATTGTCATTCATACGAGGTTCCGTTCACTTTAATTTCAAAGAGCAGGGAACTTGCAGGGAAACTAATTGGCAGCTAGGGAAATTTTCCCTTAATATGTGGACACCAAAAAGTTAAATATCGTGTTTATATTAGTACATCCTTTTAAATATTTAAATGCAATGCACACTCCTACAGTTTTTGTCATTAAGATTCATCTTAATATTGTCATAAAATATTCAAAATTGCTTCCATTCGGAATAATATGAATTATGATACTTCTGATAATATAATCATAAACATCGATCAAGCGCACATGCATACACCTGGGAAGTAAAATTTTCTAATTAATCATGACTCAGATTCTCTTAATTTTCCATATTTGGCCCACACATTTTATTCTTCTCCTACCATCTCAATTTCTACTTCGTGAACGAAGGAATTTTTAAATTCACAACTTGATTAATGTTACTTCTATGAAATTTTTAAAACTTTTACAAATTCTACGTTCATTTGTTACGGTTTAGTGGTTACCACTAATTGCTTTTTTTTTTCAGGAAGAGTCGGTTTGAAAGGTCAGTCCAGAGACCGCCTCTCTTGATACGGGCATTTATATTTTTTCTCTCTCAAGGCGTACTTTGGGATTGCCTTATATTTTGCCATGGCCACTTCCTTCCTCATTTTTATAATTCTTTATTCGCAGATTATGAACCCCCTCAGTACGTAATATCCAATAACATATTCTGCAGATTAAGCATTATTAAATACGCCAAGAGTTGTTTAGACATTTAAAATCATGTCTTGAAACAGGCAAGTGAAATATGTGTTAGAGGAATTTCAAAATTTTATAGCCCTGATACTAAACTTATAATCCACGTGGATTATTTGTGATGTTTACAACTCGGCCCTCGAGATAGCCGTGTACCAAAAGGAATTGATCATTTCATGCGTCACACTGATTTTTCGAAGTCAGGACGCTACTCCGACCATTTTAAAAGCATACATTTTGTAAATCTGACGTAATTCACTGAAATCACATATTTAAGTATACAAAACCTATTTAATGTTTTATTTATAAGAAATCTGAATTTGTGTTCTATCAGGCAACAACTTTCACGAGTATACATCAATATGCAGACACAAAAATTCTCACTCATAATACATATAGACGTAGACTGTCTTTTCCTTTGCCATCTTTGATTTTACAATAGATACTTTGACAAAGGTACTTTGTGCACACAGACCTATACATGTGGTAAAAGTCTTGTAACCGGCGAGTTGCCGTGTTCAGTGCGTCAAAGTGGGTTCTACCAAGCACGTGTATTTATTTCAGTGTGTTGTTATTACTTATCGAAAGTGTATTATAAAATACTTTTATATAGGACTACCGTAATATGATAAATAATTGGTTTGGTTTTATTCCCGTCAAAATTATATTGCTACATTTATTTCACGGCTTTAAATAGCACGGCTCAGAATTTGTAATATTAAATTAAATAAAGTTATTCTAATACGTAGCGTTTTGTGAATACATCACTGACGTAGAAACATCAAATTTTACCAAGTAACTATGGTATTTCGTGAATAGCTAAGCGGAGAGCAATTTTCAGGAATGACTCAGGTCCATGGAGTTCGTTCATATTATAAGTTCATTATCTTGTGGGTTAAGGACGGTGTATAAGGAATAGTGACCTTGAAAGGCCAGCTGCTTCATGCTGTAGAATATATAATGGTCAGACTGGGTCCGAAGTGGTCTCCCGAAAGCAAGTGTGGCGCATAACATGAAATTATGTACTCCGTAGGTTCAGTTTATCAAGGATAACAAAATGGGTTAATAATAATTTATGTATAATTACTTTAAAATATATTTGTAACATTTAAAGTACAAAAAAATTAATAAATCGTTACAGAGACTTGACAAAGATTCAGTAATGAACAACAGTTATTATAAATATTTCACTGTGATGATACGATGAGAATGGTAATTGTCGCGATGATTGTAATGATGGTAATGATGACTAAAGTTATTTTTATGAGTATGATTTTGGAGTATTACGTTAAGACGCTACTACGGTGTAGTGAAGATAAAAATGACGATGAAATGCCGGTGATAATGATGATACAGTTTGTGGAAGTCGATTTTTTGATGACTGATGATCATTGTTTCAGTAACAGGAGAGTTCAAATGACTGGTAAAAATTTATGAATCAAGTGATGTTTTGCAGTAAACTGCCTTTGATGATGATGGTTATGATAATATAAAATCATTTAAACTTAAATAAATAACGCCAATTATATTTTTGTCATGAAATATGGATATGATAATAACTCATTGCAAACCATGCAGTGATTTTGATCTTACTTTAATCAGGGAAAAACGTGTGATATTAAACATCAGATAATGGCGAATAAATGAATTAAATGTGAAGTAAGAAAATGGCAAAGAAAATATAAATAGTCTTAGATCTCTTTTCATAGTTCGGTAATGGTATACGAAGATCAGTTTTGTGACGTGCGTGATATATGATAATATGATACTGGAATGATGTAGATAATGACGATAACTTTTACATGATGTCTGATGACAATTTGCAGATGTGGTAATTATTATAATGGTGAAATGATTTCATCTCATACGTTATTATCCAGAAATACATAACTTTGAATATCAACATGATTACGTAAACTCTACAAAAAAAATTGACAGTTTAAACGGACATACACAGCGGTGTAAAATGAGAGTAAACATGCGAGTAACATTAACAAGTCCAATGAAATAAATTATATTATATAAATATTATATCTTAATAACACGAACGGTGTATAATCACATTGAATACAGATGCGCTGCAAGTCCATTGCCCTGTGACTGTAGTGAAGTTTCATTAATACAATTTTAGGTCTAGTGAGATATTATGAAATTAACATTCGTTTCAGTGTGTAGTTCAGTTTTTATATCGAGAATTCTTTTAATATGCAGTCGTAAAAGAGTATTTCAGAATAATTACAGTGTATTATTTTTTATATACTGATCTCTTAATTTTTTAACTTATGATATCACTTCTTACAGAACGCGCGACTTTAATAAACAAATGCAGTTTTTAATTTAATACCTAATTAATTCAAAATAACTTATTCTCTGAAGAGAAACGCAGACTAGAATTCACTTCAGTTGTAAATATATCATTGTACCTAAATGCCTTCTTTGAAGGAAAGTATTTTGTAAGTACAACTTGTAGTTCAGAGTGCTTGACTAAAGCCTATCTTTTCAAACATAATACAGGTACGTACCTAATTGTAAACGCATATAACAAAAGTAATTTTCCAAAGACCTCAACCTGTCGCACAGGGGGAACGTGACTTATAGCTGTTCTAATATTCATTTTGGATTCCTGCATCGTCAACATTACGTCTCCTTTTTAGTCAGTCAATGGAGAAATGTTAATGGTGGTATTGAACAGGATGAATGGCGTGTCCGGATCTCACGACCTGAGCGTGGAACCCGGTGTGTTTGTCAGCTGTGTAGTGGACGGTACGAGTGGTGCCGTCTGGTTCAACCAACTTGTAATAGCCTTCGACTTTGTCGCCGTCACGTTTCTCGGCCTGCTCCTTGATGTCGTGTGTGTGTTCGTCCTTCACCCCGTATTTGAACTCGTACTTTGGGTGCGCCTGTAAATACACCGACTTAGTAGATTTTAAATGAGAGCGTATTTCATTAGTCTTCTAAACTATAAAAGTAGATTATAAGGTACCAGCAGTGCCCGCATTGTTATGACAGGGAAACATGCTTACATTGTTTGATATTATTTATTGGCCTAAAACTTTACATAGGCCTGATCATCCGGTATATATCTTTGAATACCATAGGACAAAATCATACCTGAACCCGACATTTTCACCAGGACTCAAACCCAGTATGGTTTTTTCTGGGTTATGGCCTTTGTGTTCTTTATTTCCTCGCCAAAACAAACAACTTTGGTCTTGGCTCAGTTCTTCTGTTGTACTTATTTTTCAGACCACAGGAAATGCCCTCACCGACAATCGAACTCTGGACAATATTTCTGAAGATTTGACCTCTTATGTTCTCTTACAGATCTCAGGGAATAAGGGTGTTAAATTTAGTGAAAATCGGTACATCCCTTCTCGAATAAACATATGATCACAGCTATTTTGTTGCTGATTAATAGTTTAAACTTTAATGCACAAACGGTCTACTTCGTGTTTACAATACTTACCGCCATGTGGCGCCAATGCAGCGTGCCTAAATACTAGATAAAGTGTGTGATATCACATACTTCAGTGAGATTCCAAGTTCTCACAGCGGAGAGTATGAAGATGGTTGTTGCGTTGTGTAGTATGGTAGACGTTTGCCGACGTCTGATAAGTACCTGTTGCCACTATCATCTGGGCAATTGGAGGCATCAAGCACCTCTGAAACGTCTATAAACTAATAACAGGCAGCACTGTGCAACGAGCCAGAAGGCAGCCAGTTGGACCTAAAAGTGACCTTGTTCATAGACTTCATTTAGGAACAATATAGAAGATCAATCAAAGTCATATGTGAACAGGCGATGTACATTCTGCAAGTACCCTTCTGTATTGCTTAAGAGGTATTCGACTGCGCACTTTTAACAGCGCGGAATGGTAATATGATTTCTGAATTTTTAATTGCAAATCTTTCGGAGGGTAGCAATCGTGGCCTATTTTAAGTTATTGCCCCAGACGTTTCCCGGGAAATCCGAAAATATCAGGACTTTTTTAATAGTTAATACAAGTTTCTCGGTAAAACAAGATACACCAGTACGGAAGCCACAAATTGTAATTTATGCGTATGACTGCTGAAAAAAGGGCCGTTTGAATTCAGCTGGAGATCATTTTCTTTCTTTGCCATTCATTCTTTCTTCATCTCCTTCTCTTCTTTCTCTCGCATTTCTTTCTGATCAGTTTCGACTTAAGGAGTCATGGGTTACTTTAAAGTTTTTACCATTTATATGTATTTCTAATAGCTGTCTTAAAGTAGCGACATTTGTAACATGGAATACATGCAAATTGGTGGTCATTAGTAAGTATTTTTACAACTATGTTAGCACAACCAAGCACATTTTACGGACAGAATAAAACTGGGTTTTATACAATTCATATTATAGGGCTAGTAGCATAGCGATTTATCACGTAAAATGAATAATCGACTGTCAGAACATTTCTCTCGAGATTAAACTTACGTGGTGATGTTCTTCGATTTCAAGCTCGTGATGATCCTGCAAATGAATTGGAGCGTAATGTGGAAGCTCCTGGTGATGCTGTGTTAGAGCAATCGCCAACAACATGGCGAATATTATCGTCACCTATTTAATAAAACAATTAACATATTATCATGACAAGTTTTCCTTCTCTGTGTTTGTAATATGAAGACAAAGTTGACTTGTCGGGCCAAGATGACTTATTTTCCTCCAGGAAAATCTTGAAACGTTACAACACGAATAGCTGAGCCCAGGCAAGTGAAGACAGTTTATAACTCGCAGCGTAGCAAAGCTTATAACGCTGTACTTTTGAGTTTGAGCTACGGGCTAAGAGGATCGAAGTCCTTCCGTGGCCTTGATGCATGCGATTAGCTTAAGTGTGCTATAGTACACATTATAAACAGTTTTACAGTTTTTACTCTTTATAAATATTATGTTGATTTATCTTAAGTGGGGTGTGAGGACGTTGAATGGATTAATCTGGCTCAGGAAATATATCAGTGACGGACTTATGTAAATACGGTAATGAACGCCCTAGGTCGGTGAAAGGATGAAAATTTATTGTCCGAACGACCGTCAATTACTAGGCTTTAAGGGCTTTTTAACGAGTTCCGGGATTACACAGGAACACTGCATCGAAACCTGCCAAAATTATTGTATTCGAAGTATTAACATGTTGTGTAAGAATAGTATGGGATAGTTTTTTGTATCCTTGCATCTGTATCGAAGCATTATCTACTTATTTTCTTCATGAAATGTTAAAATATTTGAACACAAGAACATTATAAACATAAATTAATATAATTTTCTTTCGTCGACTGATTAAAAACGCTTTCCATTTAAATATATTATTCAATTTTGGCCTGTATAATAAAACAAGCAATATTTTCCTTAAGCGCCACAAGACAGAGAAGTTAAAGTGAAAAGGAGTTTACTTAGGAGGTGGAAAAGGAAAGTAAGAATCTAATAACATTACTTTGAAATTATTGTGTATATTCAATGGATAGTTCCTTACCTACTAGTGTATTTGAAGTCTGGTACGAATTAATTCAAGTATATTTCGTACAGGTAGTGCCAGGAACTTTCCAGAATATTTGTTTGTTTTGACGCTATATGATATAATCAAATACAAGTTCCTTATTTCGAAGCGTCAGTGCAGTATAGTCCCGATTATCCGAACTCAACGTGACCGAACGACTGTCGGATAATCGAAAATATCGGATAATAAATACGGAAGACTAATAAAATGTCTTGGTTAAACATCAATTCAGTAATTAACACAATTTACGATATTATTAAATTACGAATAAAATACATCACGGCATCAAATTAAATAATCTCACAAATAAAATAGTATATAACTTAATATAAATTTTTTAAATGAAAGAATTTGTATTTTTAATAAAGTATTAATGGATATTTGCATCTGAGCCTCCTTCCTTTTCCTTGCGTCAATATCACGCAAGCGCCAAAACAGTAGAACGTCTGTAGCAGCTGAGAACATAAAATGTAGAAGGTACGTGGTGGGGGAATGTGACTCATTCTGCTACTGTCCACAGACCAGGAGAAAAGCCCTTCTGGGGGAAGACGTTTCTGGTGCGGTGCGGGGGGGAATGTTACTTATCAGCTGGACTAGAGGGCTGCTATTGGTGGGAAGTGTGATACGTCAGAGTTTTACGCTACTACACACAGACTGAAAACATCAAGCAGTTAAGAGTAGCGTGTAGTGAGTCCAACTCTAATGTGTTCTGTGGGTGTTGTGATAATATTATCTATTAAATCACTGTGCCGCTGTGAGGTAAACTTAAAGCTGTACCCATTTGAACACATAAAAGCATGTCGTCTGTTGTTCGTTCAGTGGTGGTGGAACGAATGCTTTTAGGATGGATCGTCACTCACCGCGAAATCTTGCGCATGCGCGTATATCGAATTCCTAGCAGGGATTTTCTCCTGATCTGTGGACTGTACATGCTTCGTCCTCTGTCGGATAAAACGGAATTTGAGATAACCTGTGGTAGAATAATCGGTACTCTGTTGTATATAGTAATGGATCAGTTGTTACACAGATTTTATTTTAAATATTTCTAGACAGTAATTAATAATAACTCACCTTGAGAGTAGCCATGTTACCAAAACCAACAGAGACGAGTAATAACACTGCACTAGACTGAATGATTACTAGAGCAGATACTTTCGCTTTTATATGGCCGCGTTGCGTGAGAGGCAGACATATAGGTCTTGTTTAGATTGTCACCGACAGCCGCATTTTTACATTTTACTCGCTTCGTTTCCGCCATTCATTAACACCTTTCGTTTGGTTTTCACCTAAAATACGACTCATTAAAAGTGTTGTACACAGTGTAAGGCGTAACAATGTAAAATATGTGTAATCTGATATCTACATCAGGAATAATGTAAGATAACATAAGACAATTTATAATACAGCGTCACACTTTCTTCCCTGTTTTTACATTTTAATCGTTCTGTTCTAATAATTCTTAAGAAGCTGATTACTGTTTAGTTTTTGCATATGAATTTGATATGAAGTTGTTGAAAATTCTTGCTGAACAGAAAAGGGCGGAACATCGCCATGGAGTTATCACTGCTGTTATATATTCGAAGGGGGGGGTCATGGGTTTACATCTCAGCCTGAAGTCCGAATCAGTGAGGTGATGAGAGATTTTGTTCAGATAAAATACTTTAAATTAAACCATGATCGTTTCCTTTGATTTTAATTCTAATTGATTATTTACTAATATCTATATAATTCGATGTTTTGTAATCGGTCAAATTGAAAAGTGTCATTATTAAATAAACTAAGAATAAAATAAATAAAAAGAGAAAATAAATTGAACAAATGGCGAGTTACAGATCTCGGATAATTCATTCGCATAAGTTAAACGTTGCAAAATCGTAAATAAGTACGCCATTGTTCATTGTCTCACGTTTTCTGTCTCAGTACTAGCAAGAACATTGTTGTTCTCTTAATTTTTATGAAATTTATTTACGTTTATTAATGTTGATACTAGGTACTGGAATTTTCAAGCATTCTCGCGTCTTTTATTTCTTATTCTTAGGTCCAAATTATAACTTAGTTGTTAATTGATGATTTCATTCCATGTTATATTGTATGAATATTCCCTTTTCATTACTAATAGTGTTTCTTTACATGTTACATATTAAACAGTGATTACAGTTGGTTTACTTATCGCTGAAATGTATTGAAGATATTGGTCTCGCTGTGTAAAATACTACCGCACATTTCGGTTGAGAGGTCAGGGGTATTTTGGAGGTCCCTAGTTAGAACGTTGGCATAGATTCCGATTATATTTTACTATGTTTAAAGTATGTTTCTTCAATTTCTCCTTATAGATGTCGGAAATATTACATTGAAATAGGTCAGCCTACCATTTCTCTTCATCATTTAAAATTATGCTTCAGATCTTAAGCCGCCCAACCTGTTAAATTCATGTAACTACGCTAAATAATTTGAAATAAATGTGATAAACTCGTGCGATTTGTCTTTGCGTATAAGCATTGATATTTTTAACATATAATTACGGCCCTTACGAGGTGCGATCGGAAAGTTTCCAGACTGTGTCAATAGAGGGCGAACCGAATATAGTACGAGCTTCTGCCGCTAAGGGGTGCGGCCTACATTCATAGTGAATCAGTGTGTCATGAACAAATCAAATTTTGCCAAAGACTCGCCAAAACGGGTACGGAAACCTATGAAATGCTAAAGCAAGCATTTGGGAAGTCCGCAATAGGTCGTGCACAAACTTTTGTGTGGCATTCACGTTTTAAAAATGGCCGAACCTCTGTCGATGATGACGAGCGTTCTGGACGACCATCTTCGAGCACAACGCCCGAAAATGTTACGAAGATCGACGTCGTACCATCAACGACTTGTGCGACATTGCTGGGATAGGCTATGGGACCTGTCAGCTGATTCTAAAGGAAGAACTCCACATGCGACGCATCAAGACAACGCGCCAGCGCACACCGCCCTCAAAGTTCGCCAGTTTTTGGCCTCAAACACCATGGCCGTCATCCCGCAACCTCCTTAGCTCCGTGTGACTTCTTCCTCTTCCCAAAGATGAAAATTCAGCTAAAGGGAAGGAGATTTGAGACGATAGAAGAGATTCAGGCAGAATCGCAGATGGTGCTTGACAGGCTGACAAAGAAAGATTTCCAGGGATGCTTCCAGGCTTGGCAGCGGCGCTGGGATCGTTGTGTTCACTCCCAGGGGAACTACTTCGAGGGTGATGGATGAATTTAAAACCTGAGATAAGTTTACGGGTTTGTATAGGCGCAGTCTAGAAACTTTCCGATCGCACCTCGTATATAATCTTTTCGTTACCTGCATTATACAGAACCAGTTTAATATTTATTTGAGATCACAGAGACCTAGAAGTTTTCAGTAATAACGCTACATATCACAATATTACATTTTACGATTGCTGCTACCTTTAGACGGCTTTTAGAAGCACACATGTTGTAATACAGTGAAGCAGTACTTAAAACTGCTGATATATCTCAATGTTGTAACTCTTAGGTAGAAAGGATGGGAAAGGAATACGAGGGATAACGTGATAAATGTACGAAAGGAAATATGAATAGGCGGAAAGAGAAAAGAGAAGAAGATACGAAAGAAATAATATCCCTTTGAATTTGAGGGCCTTTACATTAGTTACTGATATGCGTAGTTCACACAGAAACGCGCCTATTAAAGGCTATCGACTTTTCTTACATGGGGATTACGTAGGCGGAGCGTGAATCTGAATTAGGTATAGTGTCGATGTCTACGTCAAACTTTATTTCAGCTCCTCTATAAATCGTTATGTTACTATCTTTATTTGAACACTGGAACATAATTATCTTTTCTTATACGAGGAGAATTGGAAGAAACGTGTGTTGTTATGTTTGCTCCGAAATTAGTATATTACGACTACCAATTATGAAGCTGTTCATTCTGCCCACAGGTTGCAATAGGCGCATTCAGCATTTCATGAAACAGAGACCTGAATCAGTTAATTCCAACTCACACACTACATCGTATTTTGCCGACGTAAATAGTAATATTACCTTCCTTCTCGGTCTTCTATATTTCAATTTTGTAAGATTTTTCACGCCGAAGTTCTGATTGAATTTTTCATTTCTTCTCGTCGTTCATTTCAATGTAACCGCCTTTATTCGAGTATCCTAACAATACAAGTTACATATATGAATCATTGTGTTCCTCGCTATATGATAGTCTTACTTCATGTAGTAAATGTGAAGAAAGTTTACACAGTCTGGTATTGGATATATTTATTATCAAAATACGTATTTGACGTTTAATCTTAATTGTAACACAATATTACTAACAATATGTAATTTCCCATCAAGATTTGTTATGTATTTTTATATGTGAATCGTAATTCTTATTGGCTCTTAGAAGACTAAGGCAAAAATAAGTAATTACGACTTTGAATGAAGGTGCTTTTTATGAGGATAGATAGAAGAAATGTGTTCAACAATATGAATACGATAACAATACATTCCTATAATGATAATAAAGTATGAAAAACTAATACATATTTTACTTTCACGCTTATGATAAAGTAACTGTAATGTAAAATTGTAATAGAACATTATGATACCACGTTATGATAAACACTTAAACGTGATTTGAAGTCGGTGATATTCGTTGAGTAAAGCCAAATCTATCTGATAATGTACACTTGCCGTGACTACCCATTTAATCAAATAATATCAGTTTCTTTTAGATCCGTTCACTTCAAGGTAAATAATGGTTACGTCATAATACCAGAAGCTGACACCAAAACATTCCTCGCAAATAATGTAACATTGACATACATGACGCATTATAGTGTTAATTAGTAGCGAAATCTATAGTGATTAAATAATACGTTATGCTCTGCCAGATTACAGGAATGCAGTAGTTTCTTTTACTTCAGTGTATTAATTTCTTACTTATACTAAGAATCAAGAATAATTCTTATTTGCTTAAGTATAAATTCTTCAAGCTTATACAGTAACTAATGTTATTTTATAGTCCATACGTCGCGCGTTAAATGATAACCAGTCCAGCCTTTAAAGAGTCGAAGGTTTAAGTAGTCACAGAGTTAATTCATATATGTTTTGTTTAGTTTTGTAATAGCCATCGAAAAATAAGACAAATTATGCTTGTAAGTGCTGTAGTGAGATGTCATTTAGCCATAATGAAGCTTATTTTAATCTGAAGTCACACTAAAATGGATGCCCTGTTAGCAAAGCAAATTTTGGATCACGTAGCAATTTGTGTTAATTTGCTGGTTTCATCATTCTGTTAGTGGTAAGCAAATTCTGGCTGATGATCGTAACCGGCCAGACTAAACGCTGGAGCTTCGTGGGAGATTATCGGCTCTTGCGCGTATGAGATCACGGGAGCAGCCACAACTCTGGGAACAGGACCTGCCACCCTAACGGGAGCTGCTGGGTGAACAGCCTGTCCGGACTTTGTGACTACAGCGTTGAACCCAGTGTTGTGATCGGCGGTGTACTTGACGGTACGAGTGGTTCCATCGGGTTCAACCAGGCTGTAGTAACCTTCGACTTTGTCTCCAACTCGCTTCTCAGCTTGTTCTTTGATGTCATTGGTATGTGTGTCTTTAACCCCGTACTTAAATTCGTATTGTGGTGGTGCCTGAAACATATGTTGAACACAATTACAATCCAAGTAAAGAAGATTAGCTTCTTGTTGGAATCATTCTTCTCATCTGTAGTAACCTACGAGGAAGTTGGCTTTAGATGAATGTCATGAAACCAATAATGTTTTGGGACATTATTTATGTTTTATGTGAGTTATGCTTTGTTTTAAATGGCTCAGACTCTTTAAACAGACTATTGCATACTGTAAACGAGTGATTATTTATAAAAATGATCAACTTCTTCATATATGCACGTTCGAAGTTACTTCATATGAATATTTCAGCTACGGGAGTATTTATTATTTGTGATAGAAACGCATTTAAATTTGTTTTTAACTTACTGTCTTTAAATAATTAAATGCTCACCGTATTTATCATATAATGATTTTACAAGATGCACATAAGTAGACGTTGATATAAATTTTATAATGGTCTTTCTACTGTATTAACACGGCTTATACATCTTCTGTTTTTGGTACTAATGAACCATTCGGTACAAGAGCAACTCTGATAAAATCAACACGATCATCTGCCATTACTAAAACGTTGATAGCATCCTCAATATGGCCATGCGGTTTTTGTTGCCAGTCCTTGTAGGGACTGGAACAGATTGTGCATAATAATCGATAATATAGCCTATGTAATTACTGCTTATAATGGTAGCAGTGCAAGAACGGACAGTTGTCCTCTTGAGGCAGCTTTAAAAAAAAGATCTAGATATTGGATTTTACTTCCACAAAGTTCTGCACGTGACGATCTCCTTATTTGTGAAATCCAAATAAGTTACTTTTTAATATAAATTACGAAAGAAAATTGTCAATTTCGGGCTATTAATATATATATATATATATATATATATATACATAAAATGTTTCATTGGTCATTTTGAACACCTATACTAGCTTTGATAATTCATAGTTACAGTGCTGACATATGTAACAGTTTAGTTTATAAAAATATCTTTCATTCACTGAAAGCTCGTATACACCTTTTGGGACTCTTCTACATATACGAGGTGCGATCGGAAAGTTTAAAGACTGTGTCAATAGCGGGCGAACCGGATGTAGTACGAGTTCTGCCTTTAGGGGGTGCGGCCTACATTCATAGTAAATCAGTGTGCCAGCCGGCATTATCGAATTAGCATTTGTTTCTTAGTTACGGGCGTTTTGGTAGTGCATTACACCGACCCTCCTGCGATTTCGGAATGGCGGATTTTCATGAACAAATCAAATTTTGCCAAAGACTCGCCAAAACGGCTACGGAAACCTATGAAATGCTAAAGCAAGCATTTGGTGAGATCGCAATGGGTCGTGCACAAACTTTTATGTGGCATTCACGTTTTAAAAATGGCCGAACCTGATACCTGAGATAAGTGTACGGGTTTTTATAGGCGCAGTCTAGAAACTTTCCGATCGCACCTCGTACATACGATATAATACTTCCAGCAGAGTGGTTCAAATGTGTCTTATCTAAAACCGTTTGTTCTTGTGTGACATTTAAAAGACTCCCACTGAAATGTCTACCGGCATGGAGCTGGTTTATTAGATCACATGAAATGTTGAAAATAACTGTCAAGTACAGTAATATATTGTGCATAAATAAGTCAATTGTAAATATTAAAAAATCACTCGAATTAAGTGCACGTTATTTGTTACTCGTTCAAACATGCATACTTTAGAAAGTACTCTAATTGCCTCGTGGTTATTTTACGTAAGTATTAGATAACTTCACTTACGTTTGTCTTTAGAAAAAGCCTAGTCAAATTGACAGTCGCTTTAGGAAATAAAATCTTACATGTAATCGAAAGACAGTCTCCAACATCTAGAGACAGAACTTTCATAAATGTGATTGGTACTGTAAATACCTTATGTTGTCTGTATAAAATCAGGTAGCTTATGAATAATAATATCATCATTAACTGACTCCATAGAACATACTTCTTGTTCAGAACCTAAGAGTGAGCAGGTTATCAAGATATCCCCTTCCGTTTACACAACTCGAAAGTGCTCACCACTGATCCCAAAACTGAGTCACTACACACTCGAAAATCCTATTTCTCTAGGATCCATTTTAATATTATACTGTCATCTATAACTATATAGCCCAAGTGGTCTCGCACTAAACCCCTTTTACCATACCAATTTTTCATCTCTTCCACATGCCCGTCCTCTTATCTCTGATCTGATAACCTTAACAGTTTACAAACCATGAAGCCCATTACGCAGTATCTTCGTCCTCATTAAAAGTAGCGCCTTCATCTTGCTTTCGTAAAGCTTTTTATAGTTCACACATTTCCTTGCCAAATTTCTGTAATTCTCTTCTCTGACATGTCTTGTCCATCTTACCCTTATTCTTTGATCAACCTAATAATAGCTGACGATAAGTTTAAATTATTAAGCTTCTCATATGTAATTTCATCTTGGGTGCAGATATTAGTCCCTTTACCCTGTTCTCTGTCTGTACATTACAGACAACTCTCGGTTTACGAACGACGTTGTTCGTTATGATCATCTTGCATTCCTGAGCTTTTACGATACGTATCGTAACGTTAGCAGAAATTTTAAAGCATTAAAACTATGTACTAAACATCGCATGGTCTACACAATACGTTTTATTACAATGTACTATGCGTTATGGTTTATCGTATACGATACGTAACGTACGCCACGCGGCGTGGCATGTAAACCAACGTTTTTTACTGGATAAATTAGTTTTATTAACCAAGAAGAGTTCAGTATAATTATCATATAATAATTTTCTGATAATTATTGTAATAAATAATTTTCTAAAACTTTATTTATTTAAATCTTACAATTATGTTGAATATACGTTTAACACTTCGTTTTATAAGGGACTCTATCTATTGGCGACTTTAAGAAATTTTGAATGAATTCGTTATAGCGAATGTTCGTATATCGAAAGTTCATAAACCGAGAGTTACCTGTAATTGCATTACAATCTAAAACCTTTTGTTGAATTTTTTGTTTCAAACAACACAACTTCCCATTCGTAACCACTGTTTTCTTTTCGCAACGGCTTTTAGTACTGTGAATAATACTCACTTCGGGTTCCAATCCTCTGATTAAAGGTGCGTGAGCAATGGCGACTGGTGCATGCGAAATTTCCAGGGCTGGTGCGTGTGAGTAAGAAATGGGAGCTACGGCTAAGTGGCCGTAGCTTTCCTCGATGCTTGACACTGGTACGGTCTGCACAGCAATTGCCAGCGCGCCAAGAAATGTAAACACCTGAATCAACAGTTCAAAGTAAAATCTCGTCCCTTAATCTGTATTATTATTTCTTACGCTATCTTATAGTATATATGTCCGTGACCATGATCAGACTTGTTCCCCTGAGATTCTGTAGTAGTTGTAATTTTTTATGCCAATGTGTAGTGTATCTATACATGAGCTTGGGTCAAAACATGTCCCCTAGGTTCCATTATTTTTATTATTAATATATTTTTTTAATAACAGGTCAGTATTACTCCTTAACTACTAGATTATTATGGTAATTCTCGCTTTAACACTGGCTGCTCGTACGCACATTTTTTTTCTTTAGTAACTTCACAGAAGAATCATAGGCCCACATCTTATAATATTCCAATATTATCATATTTATCACAATTACAGTCTCCTCTTCCCATTGGAAATAATTGCTTTACTTTCTAGAAGAAAAAGAACGAATTCTCAAGCGTTTCAGACGTACTAATTAAGATAATTGTTTATAATTTTTATTAATAAATTTCCCGTCAAGGTTGAAGGGAAAATCTAAAACAGTAAACACAATCATGCATATTATCCTATACGGTCAAAACTCCCTTAACAGCATTACCATGGCAACAGTTGTAGCATATACATTCATAAATATTGTCCCAAATTCTGGAGCTTAGAAGAAGTCAACCACATTCACCCCTTCGTATCATTTCGGGGCACGCCTGATTAAAAATTAAAACTTTTTTGAAACTTGACGTCACTTTATATTATACAATCTTAACAAAGCAAACGTAGGATGTAGAAGGTGTGGACTGCATAAATGTTTGGAACTGTTATGAAAACAGTAATGAATCTTAAGATGGCTGTCGTCTGGGTTGTTGCGCCATGTAATCTGGTAGAAGTTTACTAACACGGCGCAACAACCCAGAAGATACCCATTTTCATACTCACCGCCGTGGTAACCTAAAATCCTACATAGTAATGAATCTTAATAAGTATTCTGCTCTATGCAGTGGATTTTTGATACTGAGTTAACAACGGATAATAAAAGGGGGGTTAATTTCTTCGCTGACATTAATTTTTGAGTAATGTAGTTTAGCACAGTTAGGCGATTAGTTGCCGGCTTCAGACTGCGGAGGCCCGAGGTTGCTCTCAGGGAAGTCAATGTAGGATTTGTGGTGGACAAAATGGCACTGTTTTTCTGAATTCCTGTTTTCTTCCGCTAATTGTCATTTCTTCATTGATCCATATTCATCACCGTCTCACTTGAATTTACCCGTGATTGAACCCTGGTCTCCGCTGTGAGAAGTCAACTTCAAATTACCGTTCGTCTACTCACACAGTAGGCCTGTCGCAATTATGAGATTTTATGTGTAGTGTCGTTGAGTGCTACTTGCATATCACTTCAGAAATAATCAAGTAAGTATTCAAAGAAAAATAGTTTAGAGAAGCATTCGAAGTATATTCAACTCAGTGTTATCTTAATTGCGAACATGTAACGCTTCTGAACGTGAAAGAAAATTAAACAATCAAGATTCTTCTATCAACTTCTTAAAAATTACTCGCAGATGCAGTAAAATTGTACGAAACGTTTTCTGTTATTTTACTATTGAATCCCCAGTGAAAATGTTTTTAAATGAGATCTCACGGTTGTGATGGTGTCATTGTTAGTTTTGTGAATCGTAACGCTGTGTTGACTTATAGGCAGATACCGACGTTATGGCGAAACATTGCATTGAAGTTGTTTTCAGTCCGGAAGATGGAGACAGTATGTTTTCTCAAAACCTTATCTGCATACAATTTTACACAGCGTTACAGCCCAGAACACCGATATCGATGTGTCATTATAGTAATTACGTTAATATACAGACTTCGTTTATTATAATCCATGACGAGTCAGTCAGTAGTGACTTTTGCGTGCAAGACAGGTGTTCGATTCCATGCAAGGGCAGGGTATTTTCCGTTGATCGCTTGAGTCTTGGTCAGTTTTATTTCAAATACAAAAGTGAATATTTTTATTAGAGATAAAGCAGCCAGACCGTGAATCTGACCACATACGTCTATGAAAATATAAAGATAAAATATTCCTGTGTTTAATTAAACACTGTTAAGAAAACGTATGGCACAATTATGGTATAGTACTATGTTTTTTTGATCATGGCATTACATGAAGGCGAGTGATCAGCTTTATTCTAAAATTGCTTTGCCCCTGGCAGCCATTAGACAAGAATCTCAGTGGGTATCCGTTGTCAGCCAGTATCTTAGTCACTGGGTCATTGATATCTGGGCATCGTCTCCATAATACGTATTACCTTCGAATAAGCAGCGATTATGTCCTACTGGACCCCTTTATGTTTCCCAACAAAACTTTGTAAAGCATCGCATAAATATTTGCTTCTCACTATACAATTTTCTCCAGCATCACATAATTCCTCTTTTCGGCCCAGATATTCTCGTCAGCATCCTCTGTCTGTGTTCTTTCTCCAAGAGGGGTATAATTACCTTTGTCTTTCGTAGTACATTATCGTATATTTCAGTGCTATCTAGATTATTAGGCTAAATTAATCTCTCAAAACCGAGCCTCCTTTAAATAGTAATTCATAATTCAGTCCGTACCGCGAAGAAAACACAGTACTTCACCATTACAAAGATAAAAGGAAAGAGTCCATGTTCACGTCGAGAATCATACAAAATATATCTAGAATGTAGTGTTAGTGACTGTTAAAGGAGGTGGTACATATAGTTACCACTCATCTTTAACGGATTAATAAATAAAACTAACCATTACACCACACGTTTACGTGTAACATTCTTTATGTTCGTCGCGCCATCTTACGGTATCTCAAACGGGTAACAAAACAAAACACACTCTACATCTTCCGTTCCGTAACTAACTTTTGTGATACTCGTAGAATGAGAATAAAACTAATTTACTAATTCCCTGGAGGACAGTAATCTGTCCCTTACCTTAGACAAAGGCATGACGACTCCTAAGGTTCTGTTGCGATCTGAACAGTTGAGATGTCCTGTTGGGAGTGACACAAGAAGCAGAGATATATCCTTATATACAGCCCAAGCAACAAGTTTGCAACTTCTTTGGTGTGCATCATGGTTAAACGAAGACACGCCTCCTAGCGTTTATTTGTTAGTAGACTGCCATATTTCTTGTGTTCCTTCCCCCCCTCACAAATATCTTCTCCTTAATTATCTTGTTACATGAGACAATCGTACGTAGCCCACATATATTTCACTAGACGCATTAAAAGAAACATGTAATATTATCATAAAAGATATGTATATGTTTCTGAACTACATTCCAATAGGGTGTTGTTTCCTTCCTGTTGTGAGTCGGTTTGTCTGGCCGACTCATCTCTTGCATCATCCGGAGTGTAATACCTCTGTAAAGAATGCGGGACACTTAGAGGTGGGGGAAGACACAGAAGTTGCAGGTAGAAATCGCATATCACGTTTCAAACAGCCTATCTCAAAGAACGTGGCTTCTCGCATTAAACCCACCGAATGAAAATATAGATCACTTTCCCTTTCAACTTGCATTGGAAACACATGTGATATGTGGACAGCAAGAAGAAACATGTAATTGTTTTGACTCCAAAAGTAACATTCTTACCTACTTTGTAAGACATTCGGTTATGCAATTGACTGTACCATTATGAAACAAAAGATCCCTCCGTCATAAGCAATGGATGCGTTGTAAATACCGGACCTAGCTTGAGGAATTCAAATAAATGTAATGTATTGTAACTTATTACAAAGAAATTAAATGTTAAGGGGTGTAGAAGGCCAGATCGTTTAGACACGACTTTCTCTGTTATTCATTAATTATTTGCAGTTTTGTTAAGTTTAAATGCATTAAATACCGCGTGTTCTGTTACCCGAACGAAATGATATGGAATGAAGGCGTTTGTAAACAGGATGTTTGAGTGACAGTACGTTGGAGAAAAGTACGTAATAAGGAACTTCATAATTTATACTTTTAAACATATGTTAGGAAGATGAAATGAACGAGTATGTTATGAACAGATGAGGCGCACATGAGAGGTGAAAAATTTATTCAAAATACGAAAAGAATACAGCTTAAAAGGTCAAAGTCAAAACAGAAAGATGGTATTGAATCGGGTCTTAAAAACGTAGGGTGTGAGAGAGAGCACCGGATTAAACAAGCTCGGGCTACGGTCCAGTGGCTGACTGTTGTGAACACTTCAATTAATCTTCGAATTACATAACGGGTTGGAAATTTTTTGACTACCTGACAGCGAAATGAGTTTATCAATCAAACGTTAATTTAATATCTTTACAGATTAGACAGTATTTCTGTATGTTTTGAGTCATGTTGCTTGTTACGCTATCTGTTTCTATGCCGACCAACATTCTCTTGTCTCGTCTTTCCACAAGTAGAGGCAACTTCCGAAACGACATATATATATAAAATAAGTTTTACCTCAAGCAATAGTTACTGTCAAACATGACGTTGATAAAGAATGCTTTATTTCAAACGCAACGCTAACTAGAACAGTATTTATAAGCTTTGGTTACAAGTTTAACAAGACAACTTGTTTTCCTTACTTTTGTTTGTTAAGAAATTACAGAATAGCTTTGCAACAGATGCTGAAAATGTGCACTAACTTTTCGAAGACAGGCATCTACCCTTTTTAGTGCATTTTGTGCGAATTGTTTAAGTGTTTCTGCTTTGATTATGGTAAAGTTATCTTTCTTTTTGTGTTTCCGTTCCCCTAAGCTTCGTGGATTATTCGGTAAAACTCTATTTTTGAGTAATCCTCACAAAAAAAGTAGTCTCACGGATTGAGGTCAGGAGATTGTGGTGGCCACAGGCCACATTGAACAATGCTGTTATCAAAGTACTTTTACAGCACAGCTTTTACGCAAATTGTGTGACCAGCGGCCTAGCAACAAGTGACCTTCACTATAGTGTCACGGACGAAGTTAGGAGAGTGTTTTTTTTACAGGATGTTTGAGTGACAGTACGTTGGAGAAAAGTACGTAATAAGGAACTTCATAATTTATACTTTTAAACATATGTTAGGAAGATGAAATGAACGAGTATGTTATGAACAGATGAGGCGCACATGAGAGGTGAAAAATTTATTCAAAATACGAAAAGAATACAGCTTAAAAGGTCAAAGTCAAAACAGAAAGATGGTATTGAATCGGGTCTTAAAAACGTAGGGTGTGAGAGAGAGCACCGGATTAAACAAGCTCGGGCTACGGTCCAGTGGCTGACTGTTGTGAACACTTCAATTAATCTTCGAATTACATAACGGGTTGGAAATTTTTTGACTACCTGACAGCGAAATGAGTTTATCAATCAAACGTTAATTTAATATCTTTACAGATTAGACAGTATTTCTGTATGTTTTGAGTCATGTTGCTTGTTACGCTATCTGTTTCTATGCCGACCAACATTCTCTTGTCTCGTCTTTCCACAAGTAGAGGCAACTTCCGAAACGACATATATATATAAAATAAGTTTTACCTCAAGCAATAGTTACTGTCAAACATGACGTTGATAAAGAATGCTTTATTTCAAACGCAACGCTAACTAGAACAGTATTTATAAGCTTTGGTTACAAGTTTAACAAGACAACTTGTTTTCCTTACTTTTGTTTGTTAAGAAATTACAGAATAGCTTTGCAACAGATGCTGAAAATGTGCACTAACTTTTCGAAGACAGGCATCTACCCTTTTTAGTGCATTTTGTGCGAATTGTTTAAGTGTTTCTGCTTTGATTATGGTAAAGTTATCTTTCTTTTTGTGTTTCCGTTCCCCTAAGCTTCGTGGATTATTCGGTAAAACTCTATTTTTGAGTAATCCTCACAAAAAAAGTAGTCTCACGGATTGAGGTCAGGAGATTGTGGTGGCCACAGGCCACATTGAACAATGCTGTTATCAAAGTACTTTTACAGCACAGCTTTTACGCAAATTGTGTGACCAGCGGCCTAGCAACAAGTGACCTTCACTATAGTGTCACGGACGAAGTTAGGAGAGTGTTTTTTTTTCAGGGAGGTGAACCGACTTCTGAAAAATTGTTTTGCCGTACTGAGAGATTGTTGTTGGGTTTTATTTTAAATGGTACGTCCTATTTAATCACCTAAGCTTATCTCTTCTTGTCTCCTGCTTCTGTCAGCGTCTCTTATACTTCGTCGTATCTCGATGAATACGCGTTGTAACCGAAGTCATAAACATCAAAGAAATAAATGTGTTATGACTTGAACATATTTCTTGTACTGTACTAAAACTTATTTTAGGAAACCTGCGTAACATTGAATC
>NW_019059737.1:313964-350552 GCF_000696155.1 Zootermopsis nevadensis
TCCCTCAGGCTTCCCAACCAATACCAGTGCAAACCTTTTGCCCCACCCATGCGTGCTACATGCCCCGCCCATCTCATTCTTCTCGACTTAATCACCTTGGGGAAGGAGTACAGATTTTTAAGCTCATCATTATGCAATTTTCTCCATACCCTATCATCTTCTCTCCTAGGCCCAAATATCCTCCTCAACACCCTATTATCAAACACCTGCCCTTTAATAATCTCTAGACTTTCATTTCATGGCTAAATTGTTTTCTGATAATACAAGTATATTGCAGTGTAGTGTTGATTCAATTAAAGTGTTTTAGGTTTGTACAGGTGTGATCACAACCCTGTGGAGCATCTTTTAAAATCGCTTCATCACGAATGATGTGGCTCAGTAACAGACAAACCCGTTTCCATTAAATTTGATTTTGGAGAACTTTACAAAGACGTGTCAAGTGATGTGAATTTTTTCTTAGATCAGACGGTTTTAACCAACATTTACCTTGGTTAATATAGCTTCATTGCCATGGTTACCAGGAGAGGGGATATCCTCCATGATGATGTAATCACATAGGCTGATACCTTGACCGTGTGAAGGTCATTGACCTCAGACAGGTCTCATGTAACTGGTGCCCTTCACAAAGGTCAAGGGTGAAATTCTGGCAAACATATTGAAGTTATTATGCTGTGCACGCATTTCCTACCTTGTGTTATTTTATATTAGGTTGTCACAACATGTCGTGCTGATGCAGTTCCTCTGTTGGAATCATTTGGAGCTGACTGTGTTATTGATTATACACACACTGATGCAGAGAAGCAGATCAGGGAAGAGGGCAAGTAAGTGTCACATTTGTGCATTTTGAATATCACAAATTATTGTAATGCGTTCCAGGTTTTTATCCAAGTGATTTGAGTCTTCCCTGTCAGTATTATTCCACCACTGCTCCATATTCATTAAGTGAGTTATTCTGACATTATTAAAAGATTGTGGAAAGACCTATTCTGCCTCTGTCAATGGCACTTTGTGACAAATGATTCTAATGGACAGTCAAGAGATGGCATTAGTTTTGAATTTGTAAAGGGAATGTAAGGGCACCATCACAGTGGCCACGTGGTCTGAGGTGTGGACCTTGTGCCGCCTGGTCACTGGGACCGTGGGTTCAAATCCCACTCGAGGCATGGATGTTTGTCCACGTCTTTCTGTGTTATGCTGTCCTGTGTACAGTTAGAGGCCTTGTGATGGTCTGATCACTTGTCCAAGGAGTCCTACTAACTGTCTAATAGTTCAAAGCTAACGAAAAATTGGGACCTGCAGATGCTCAGGGCGCTGAAGAATGGGTCGTATAAAAATACATAACATTTCACAAGCAATGTTTTTACAAAAGCAAGTAATTTCGCCAAAATCACTGTAAGGGCAGGTTTATTTGCCTGTTAGACTAGTCTAGCATGCATTTCTGTGGAATGATAGGATTTATTTTGTATTGATGTATCTTTGTGATGTAAGTATTTTTTTTCTTTTCTGTAGGTATAACATTATCTTGGATGCTGCAGGGTTGGGAGCAGATGCTGGTCCAAAGTATGCAGACTGTCTAAAGGACATAAACATTTCAAAATTCATAACATTGAGATCTCCACTGCTACGAAATGTTGATGATTATGGCGTGGTAGCTGGTACGATGAAGAATATAGCAGACTTGTTTGTCACAAATGTGAAAACAGGTATCATGAGTAAAAGTAGTACTGTTCGATGGGGATTTTTTCTTCCATTATCAGATGCAATCAGAGAAATTACTACATTAGTGGAAGAAGGCAAGGTAAGTCTATTTAGTTTGTTTATTACTATACAGAGAACAAGAATATATGGACATTGGATAAAGAGCAAGGAAGAAGTCACATTTCACATTCCTTACTGACGAGTAGATAAACCAGGATAGATCAGTCAATAAACTGACGAGCTTTTGACCGTATGGATTCTGTTAATTAATAAGAATGAAATAAATGATATGCTCAGTGCATGAATTTATTGATAAATAATTGTTGTGTGAAGAAAGTAACTACTGAACTTTCAGATAGATCCACAACATGATGCAGAAATAAAAGCTGATGCTAGGATAGTACCTTGAAATAGGCCATGACCATTTTTTCTCCAGTCTTTTCACATTCATCAAATATAATCATACCCTCACATCATTCAGTGCTAAGTAACTGCTGCTGTGCATACAGCATCGTTTAATAACCTATGATTAATACATCCAATGACATAAGTTTTGCAGATATCTTCATAGTGAGTTTTTTTTGAGACATTGCTTTATGCCGAAGTAGACGTGCAGTAGACCATGCACATTTACCAGCCACGTTAGTTTTGATGACTACTTATAAGTTCTTATGTTTCTGTTTTCCAGATGTGCCCAGCTATTGAAAAGGTATTCCCATTCTCAGATTTGCCAAAGTCATATGAAAGAATAAAAGCTGGTCATTTAAGAGGCAAAATAGTTATCAACATGAACGAGGAATAAAATATGTGAATACTTGATGTGATAAATACAAATATTTATACCGCTAGTTTGTATATGTATTTTAAGAAGTTTTTGTTTGAAAGAAATGTTTCCTTGCAAAATCATATTTGTACTATGTGAAGTATGTATATACACAAACACAGTGTTCAATGATAAATTGGAATGCAACTGCTACTTCCCAGCTCCTGGTAAGAACAGCATGACTCACTGCCAAGTGCTACAAGAGTCCCTGTGACAGCTGCATTCTGGTTTATGAATGAACACTGTCATTCTCTCTCTGTTATCCATTCAGCATAAAATGTGAAGATGGTTCAGGACACATATTTTTGTAAGCGAGGAAGAAACCAAATAATAAAAATGAGGCTGCATTTAATTAAAATTAACCGTTAAGCCATGATACATGACCGGTAAAGATTAAATAATTCACTAGATAATCAGTAAGTTAATCATTTAATAAAGAAACATGGCATTTTGTTACAAACTTTTCATCCAGATTCTGAAGATAGAAAATCATATTTGACTTGAAACTTTCACGGTGACTAAATGCGATAAAATCTTGTCGGGCAACTAGCCATGTCCATATGTAGCCGTAGCCTGACTCTGTATTGACACAGCTAGTCCGAGAAGATTTTTATCACATATAAAATCATGTTTTTGAATTAATCAAGATGGGCACTAATGGGCATGAGTTGATGACACTGCGACATGTTAAAAATGTAGAATTGTAGGAAGTGTACAAAGCTCATCACTATCAAGAAACATATGTACTATCCTCACCAAAGTTTTGAGTTTCAAAGACCAATTTCATAAGACTCTCTCCGGACTGCATAATTGGCAGAGAAAGTTGACAAAAGAATTAGTCAGTTCATCAGGCCAACTACAAAAACTATAAGTGTCTAATTTATGAACATTTGTATATATGAACAATGCTATTATCTGCCTTAACATTTCAGTAATCAGAATATCAGCACGTATAAATGACTCAATGCTCTCAGGAACTGCTTGCAGCATTGGGGAATCTGCAGCCTACACATCAGAGGTAGAAACCAGTTGGTGGTTTTGTATTCTCTAGGAACGTCTCTTCTGACAAAGAAAACTGCCTGAATATGTGATTTAGCCTGCTGTTTTCTACTTCCATTAAGGTACTCTGTGTGATTCTCTGACTAGACAGTGCACTGTCTTCTTCCTTCTACCCTGTAGTGCAGAAATATTTTCTTGTACTGACATTTCTGGTTCAAGGAGCAGCCTGTTTTCATCTAACATCATAAAATTAAGAAAACCTTATTTTTTAAATATCTGAATAACACTGGTATTCAGTTAGTAGTTATATCAATAATATCGGCTTTTATCTACTCTTTTTTATCAGCCTTGTTCATAAATCTAAACGTTTTGACACGTGAGCGCTATAAAGTAGAAGCTGAATGTTGTGTAAGAATCATTGTTCAGTCATGTAGAGACAATTCTTCTCTGCTAAAGACCTGGTTTGCTGATTGTGCAGCATCTTTTAGTTGGGAAAGTGTATTCGTGAAAGTACTTGTGATTTTATATCATTATTAGTCGTTATGTACAGAGCTTATAATTATTTATTCTGCTATTATTCTTCGCTAGAAGGTTATGATATATCCTAAAAACTGATATTTTACATATATATATATATATATTTGTTAACCCATTATAAAGCCTGGTGGTAGTTGTATGTATCACCTGCTTTCAGAAACAGTAACTCAGCATTTTGCCTATGCACTGGTGTTTTTTTAATGAATGTACTTTTTGTTTGCCTGTATTTTTACAGTATTGTACGGCTAGGTTTATAGGGACCGGACAGTGACTAGCCCTCTCCACTCAATTGGCACATTCATCGCCCTGATGACGGAGGCAGTATGACCTCTGAAACGTTGGTAAACATCTACCATACTACATGGCGCAACAACTCAGAAGACAAATCTTTAATTTACTCTATGATTGGCTGAATCAACCCATATTAGTGGTAAATGACTAGAGTACTTACACTAAGTTTTCTGTATGAAATTCTGTGATATAGTGAGTAATTGTTGAAGTGACATAGATATTTTATTGTGAAGGTAAACTAATTTAGAAACAAAACAATATAAATTTTATGACAAGTTGTCTTGTTATGGAGGTATAGTTGAATGTATCTGGTGTAGAATATATGAGTGAATGGAAATACATTGACCTAAGTGGAGGGGAGACAGCTGTTTTTCATCTGACATGCATGGCATACTGCCTAATCCATGAACGTTAATTATGGTACACTTTTATATTTTGTAGTTGCATGCTGAAGATGGTCACCTGTTAGATGATGATGACAGTTCCTGGTATTGTTGACCTTATGACGCATCTCAGGGAAAAATGTTGCGCCAATCTATCAAGGGTTCAGGGTCCAGTGGGCCTACATTTTCATGCTTTGAATAAACTTAGATGTTAAGCATTGAAGATAGTTTACTGAAAGAGGGAGTTCAATCAGGATACCTTTAGTTACACCTTCCTTCATCTAAATTAATATTCATCTTGCTGTAAATTTTAATATGAAGTAGTTTTCATTTTATAAACAACAGGATGTCGGGAAGAGAAGATCTGCACGATTGTATGGCACTGTGTACATTACTTTGACAATGAAAAATTCACAGAAAAGAAACTTGTTTTTCACTCACTCATTGAGAATGTATACTGAATAGATGTTGCCTAATATGTGGGTCAGTGTGAAGGCTCGTCCAAAGAGCCTGATGCAACATTTTTCATTGAATGTGTGTAATATTTCACAAGTTTCTATCTAGATCTGTAGTGGGTAGAAGTCCCAAATCTTTTCTGTGTATAACTAATTGCTCATTAACCTGAATGTTATTGGAATTTAAATGGTGCACAGGTTTCTCAAAAATAAAAATAAATGTAGAAGAAAAACGATTTTATTTTATATGTATGAATGGTAATTTTTCATAAACTGCAAATCAGCTGCTGTGTTTGCCATGTATGTATTATTTTTCCTCCTATCTATGCCTAAATCTTATGGAATTGTGTCTTCCATTCAGACTTTTAAACCCAAATTTTGTATGCATTTGTCATGTCTTTGTAAAAAGTACATTCCTCATATTCTGTTTTCTCTAGGATTTTATCACTGCAAAGTGTAGCATTGCTGCTGTATATATGGAGACTGGGAAGTCACCAGCTGCTTCAAAATTAATGGAAGAAAATTCCAGAATAATTAACTTCTCAACAAAACTGTAATCTGATTCTTTGAGGTTTGGTTGATCAGTTTTTAGTCGCAAGTTTTAGTGAGGGTGGGAACTAGCTCAGAAAGTATACACGATTAATATGATTAAAGAATGGCTCCAAGAAAAAGATAATAGCGTATTTCGAAAAGGAGATTACAGGAACAAAGTTCACAACCGAAAAACTGTACCGGATTTGAATGTGAAGATGGTTTCTGGGAGTAGAATAGAAACGTGGAAACTTTAGCACAACTGGTGAACGGCGCAAAGACCTGAAATTGTTTTGGCAAGAAAATTTTTCCCCAAACGTGCAATGGGACAAGACTTGTATCTATATTTAAGGAAGAACGTAATATAAGTCACGATTTTAACGTGGTATGCAAAAGATTAAACTGTATTCATTCTTAAAATGTCTTGAATGCTGTTTAACTGTCATTTGAGTTTAAACTTTTAGTTTTCCGTGTAACTAGTTTCGCTATAATAATCAGTAACACTCGATGGCATTCTATGATAGGAAGTGGACTAATGATAATAAACTGAAGGAAGACATCCTTAATAAAATCATGTTAGCAAACTGTGCATATTATGCACATATTAAACTTTTTAGATCTAAACTTATGTCAAGAAAAACAAAAATGAAAATGTATAAAAAACTAATAAGACCTATCTTGAGATATGGGTCAGAAACTTGGACAATGACTGCTGATGAAATGAATGCCCTTGGAATATTTGAAAGAAAAATTATTATGAAAATTTATGGCCCCATAAAGGAAAGAGAAAACTGAAGAACAATGAATAAGGAGATAGAGGATATATTAGAAGGTGAAGATATTGTAAAAGTTGGAAAATCTTTCAGACTGAGATGGTATGGACACATTGTAAGAATGGAGAAGGAATTAATGCCAAAAAATATAATGATAACTAATATGGAAGGAGAGGCAGTCCACATAAAAGGTGGGAAGATGAAATAGGTGATTTGAAAATTATGGGAATTAAAAATGGCACTCTGTAATTAAGGATTGGGCCAGGAGAGGAATTGTGCAGGAAGCCAAAGTTCACAGTGGACTGTAGAGATTAATAATAATAATAACTCATAAAATATGTAGTCATCTCTAACAATAAAACTATATAATACATGTAGCACATATTAAAAACAAAATGTATTTCAGAAATAGCTGCTGCACTATGTACCTTAGGGACAAGGTCTGTCTCGGGTACATGGAAGTAAATACCCTACAAAGTCATGAATAGATGGGAGGAGGAGAATAATAGTAATAATAATAATAATAATAATTTATTTTGTGGAGGTATGTTTTTCAGTTATATGTGGCTTGCTCAAAAATTGGTGCTGTAAGTCTTGCACATACTTGAGCCCACATAAAATACACCAAACTCTGTTCATAAATAAATTCATTCACGTAATCATTAAAAGATCGTAAATATAAAATCTTATTGAAACATACTTGTCTTGTGTTCATAACTTGGGGAGGAAGATCGGACCAAGCTGCTGTTCATATTCATCAGAAAGAATGGGTAAAATCCTGACGAAAATTTTGAAACCAATTACTGTACAAATGTCCATGTAAGGTGTCTTTTCTGGGTTGTACACGGCGCTATAACCCAGAAGACAACCATCTTCGTACTCACCGCCCCGAGAACCTCAGGTCATACAAATGTTCTCAGATTCTTTTAGACTCTAGGGGGAAGAAGACTGTTAAGAAATGTAAGTCTTTGTTGAATTTCCCATCAGTAAAACTGCTGGCATTGTGCAGACACAAATATGGCAAACAAAGTACGAACACATTAAAGGAAGGTTGGACAAGTTTGCTTAAACCTGGGAAACGATGTTGCCAACTTAAAGTTACGGGTTATAACAATATGAATAAACTGTAATAAGCCACAGAAACAGAAGGATGAAGATAGTGTATGTAATTGGCACAAGTGCAAAAATATTAAATATCTGTTCATCCCGTTTTGTAAGTCAGATTAGAAAAAATCATACTGAGGTAAGTTTTTATTCATATATGTATTTTGTCTTCCTTAACCAAAAAAATCATAACAGTTTTACAGGTATAAATTGCATGGTACAAATAGCAGATTAGGAATGTTGATAAATATATGCCTTTCTAAAGCTCATTCATTTTAGTACAATCCAAAATTATGTATATAAGATTTAGTGAACATCAGCAATAGAAACGGAAATTAAATGGATAAATGTTTTACTTGTGAAGTACGATTTTCAACATTTTTGTGTCTTCATCCTAATGTATTCATTAGGTTACGAGAGAAGTAGAAAACTGATTATAAACAAGTATAATGGGCTTTGTTTTAAATTACAGATATACAAATGGCCTCAGCGTGTGTTTTCTGGTATCCAACCGACAGGTTCGATGCATTTAGGAAATTATTTTGGTGCTGTTCAAAGGTGGGTTGAGATGCAGAATGCTGGAGAAGATGTGATTTATAGTATTGCAGATTTACATTCAATTACACTTCCCCAAGTAAGTAATAACTTCAACATTCAAACATAGAGAATGGATATTGCATGATTTTTGGACTGTATGTTGTTACCTGTTGGGGAGTTCTTTGCGTTGAAGTTTATAAATGTTATAAAATGTATTGTGCTGGGAAAACTAAAGCATTTTCCATTGATGAGACCTGTTCCTCAATCAAAGTTTAACTTTCTGGCTACAGTTCTTAACCTTTTGATGATTAACTTTTAAAAGGAACCTTACTGTGTATTTAGAGGGTATTTGAATATTTAGACCCTAGAAATGCATTCATTTTCTTAAACTGTTGTAAAATCAAACAGAGCAGAATTTTACAATTGAACAAGGTACTTGTCACAGCAAAATCTCATGTCATAATGATGTTTTAAAGAACCTTGAGTTGGCAAAACAAAACTTAAGATGCACAAAAGATATAAGCTGCCACTCCAATTGGTAAAGTGAAATCCTTTTAGAAGCATAAAATCAAAGGTTACAGTTGAGAACAGATAACCATTCACATACCAACATGAAGCTCTTTGTTTTGTTAACAAGGATTTATCATTACCTCAAACAAAAATTTATGGCAACAGACTCAGAAGTTGAAGAAGCTTGTAGACAGTCCTTTACTTTTGACTATTAGTTATATACTAATAAATCAAAAAAATAATGCTTCAGATAGGCATATAAATATACTGCCTATCAAGCTATGTCATTAACAATAATGGCATAAAAGGTTTTTTTTATGAAATGGACCTTTCTGTGTCATATGAGAGAAAATGTCATTTTTATAACAGTCCCTCAGTTGTGTTGAGTACCAGCTGCTACTTCACAGTGATGTGAGATCGTCATTACTCAGGGAGCTTACGAGTGGTTTGGGGGTGCGTGTGACAAGTAGGATTGGAGGTGGAGAATCACTGCCTGTGTAAGTTGTTGAGGTGGGATATTTGGTATGATCAAGATAGTGAATTGTATTGAAGGCATATGATATCATGATAAATTCTGTTGAAGATTTCCGTCTTCTGGGTTGTTGCGCTGTGTAGTCTGGTCGATGTTAACCAACGTTTCAATCGCCAATGATGACGGAGGCAGTATGACCTCTGAAACGTTGGTTAACATCAACCAGACTACACAGCGCAACAACCCAGAAGACGGAAATCTTCATACTCACCGCTGTGAGAATCTCAAGTCTTACATAAATCCTGTTTCCTGTTCTATGTATTTTTAGTATCAGTTGCACACACTTTGTTCACTTACACTAACTCACTTGACCCTATATCTTTGTTACTATTAAGCCTTGGATTTATATAGTAAATACCAAGAGGAAAGAAGAATCAAATTGTACCTGTATTACAGTTTGCAGGTCATCGCATATTTAAGATGTGAAATTTTCTACATGAGCATGGAAAATACATTCAAAATAAATTCTAAATAGCAAAGTTCGAAAGAAAGATAAATTCTCCTCAGTGGGCTGTTACTAATGGTAATCCTGACTCATAATTGTCTTGAGGCTTGGGTATGTCTACTCATTTAACTTTTCTCCCACCTAAATAGACCTATAGATCAAATGACACCATCCATAATCATCTCTTGTCCCATGTATTAGCCTTCAGGCATACAGATTATTTAGTTCTGTATCAGCATGACTGATCAGGCATATTTGATTAATGTATGAATGATTTTGAGATATGAAATATTCTTTTAGGATCCAAAGCAACTTCACTCAGACATTCTGAAGATGGCAGCAACATTATTGGCTTGTGGTATAGACCCAGACAAGAGTATACTTTTCCAGCAATCGAGAGTGAGTATTACCTGTTTGTATACCAATATAAATTTTTAAATTTGTAAATATAATTGGGCTTTATCTGCCCTAATACATTTTTGCCATTGCAGAGGTGTTTTAGTGAAATCTATTGTTGGAACAAGTAAGGCATGTTCATGAGATGTGATCATCTTCTAACATTTGCATGCATCAACTCATGAATGGTGTCCCAGTTTTAATTAAATATGATATTGGAGAATTTTATTAAAAATTATCATATTATTTAAATTGTTAATTTGATTGGGCATTTCAGTGACCACTTTACTCAAGAGTAAGAAATGCATTTTAAGAGATGTATTACATCCCAGTGTTTTGTCATCTTGAGAAGCATGCTAATTTTGAATAGTTGAGTATAGTATTGTAGAGGAACCTGTTGCCTCCATATTCAAGTGAGAGGTTTTTCTGAAATACTGGTAACCACATACAAGATTACACAGACTCATAATCCAGAACACCACAGTCCTACATGTTAGTTTTTCATTTTCAGGTACCTGAACATACTCAGTTGTGCTGGACACTTGGATGCCTCACTACAATGCCAAGGCTTGCACACATACCAACATACAAAGAAAAATCTGCATCTTTGAAGGAAATTCCTTTAGGGTTATATGTGTACCCTGTTCTGCAGGCTGCTGATATATTACTTTATAGGTTAGTATTTCATGTTTCATATAGGATGAGTTAAGTTTTATATGTTTTAGGTTTGAATTTTGCTGAAGTTTTATAATTTTAATTTGGTCATAAACTTCAGCAGCATAGCTTGTGTGCCAGTGTAGATATGAGATAGCTGTTCCATTGTGTAATAATCTCAAAATAATGTGTCACATCTGTGATCACAGTTACTTATAAAAGAACTTCCAGATAAAGGTGTATGTGAATAATGACAAGGAAATTTTCCAAAAGGAGTATCTTTCAGAGATCACTCTTTTCATGTTGCAAGAAGCAGCTCATATTATTACTAGGAATGAAAGAAATTAGGGATAATAATTGTAGCTACAAAATTCTAACTGCTTTGTATTAACCCTTTGATGCCAAATATCATCAGAATTGTATTTAAAAATTCAGTCTGTCCCTGAAATAAACCACAGAATGTCTCCATTACAAAGATTTAAGTGATTGATGCTGTTTGGAGGAATAATTGGTATTTACTCTTAGAGTCATACAAAACCCACACACTGTGTGGAAAAAATACATAGTTACTGATCGTAAAAGGAGGTGGTATGTATAGTTATAGCTGGACTTTAATGGCTTAACTTCAGATGGCACGTGCAGGGCAAAATTTAAACCTGAGTTAGTTTAGGAAAACAAGGTTATTTTTTAAATTGTAAGAATGTTTTGAATTTACACATTTTGTATGGTAAAACTGTATCACAATGTGCGTGCGTGCATGTGTATGAGTGTCTGAAAGTGGGTTAAGGCCTTAAAAATTGCAAAATATTCATTTTCATGTATAACCATAAACCGACAGATGTATGTCCATTATATTTTACTGTCATGGATAACATCATTCTCATATTATTTTAAATTGTAACTTCTTTCCTCAGAGCAACCCATATTCCGGTAGGAGAAGACCAGGTGCACAATTTACAATTGGTGCAGCATTTAGCCAAAATTTTTAATAATCGTTATGGACACACCTTCCCCATACCAAAAGCAGTTATTGAAGGTAAAATTACTGTATTTAACCATACATGCTACAAGTATATTTCTCAAATTCTGTATTTTGAAATCAAAACTAATTTGAAAGTTTATTATATAATTAATTTATTTTTCAAACCTGCCTTTGTAAGATGATGGACTCTGTTTCCAGAGATAAGCTGAGCAAAATAATTTTCCATGTATTACCTGGAAATTGTTTCAGTATTAGCAGGCTCAGTTGTTGTTGGTAATCTATTCTCCATTTTCACAAAGATGTATTGTTCATCCTAGCAGAATAAAACCAAACTGTTAAGTTTATGATTGTTTATGGTTCCACTTCAAACATGTTTCAGATGAACTGAGTGGACATACATTATGCAGTTCATAGCTCTGGAAATTTGTCTTCCCTGTTTGTAATCTTTAACACATTCATAAGTATTTTGTGAGGCTATAATTTAATATACATACACAAAATTACTAATGCTGAAGTATGTACTGTCCACAGACCAGGAGAAAAGCCCTGTGGGGGGAAGTCGTTTCTGGTGGGGTGCAGGGGGAATATTTACTGCCAGGTGGACTAGAGGGCTGCTATTGGTGGGAAGTGTGACATGCCAGAGAGTTATGCTACTACAGACAGACTGAAAACAACAAGCAGTTGAGATTAGTGTGTATTGAGTGCGTCTGTACTGTGTTCTGTGGATGTTGTGATAATATTCTATATTCAATCACAGGTGATTTAAAGATATCGAGTGTACGTACACAGGGGAAATCTATTCACAGGGAAGCGCGGGAAGTAATATCCAGCGTAGTGAAGCTGTGTGATGAGGAAGCAAATCAGAAAAAGCTAAAATTTCCCTTGACCCGTGCAACAGACAGGGCAGCCAGATACGCGGATGTGTCTAAGCCTTTAATTAAGAAGGTAAGGCGAGAGTCAAAAGATAGAGACGAGAAGGGCACACTGTCACCTTTATACATGCCAGGGAAACACCGGCAAAGACCTACTGATAGGAATGTCACCATTGACTCCTTTGACATGTCAGTGATAAGGCGGACTGTGCAAGAATTTTACGCAATACAGAAGAAAGTACCAAGCTGCCCATAATTAAACAAAAAATTGACTTTCCATGGGGTGTTGATTCTCTACAGAATATTTTACATAACTTAGGGTTTAAGTGGAAGAAGTGTCTTAGTAAGCTCAAGATCTTGATTGAAAGGCCAGACATAGTAAACTGGTGAGGGAGATATTTAGTGAATATTAAGTCGCTTCGCAATAAAGGAAGACAAATATTCTACCTAGATTAATGCTGGGTAGACAGCAATTTAACTTTCAAAAAGTGCTGGCAAAGTGCAGAAGTTAAAGGGGTATGTTCTGATGGAAATGCTGGAAAAAGACTGATTATGGTTCACACTGGATCGCGTGCTGGTTTCCTTCAAGGTGCGGGACTGCTATATAAAGCTGGCTTGGCAAGTGGCTACTACCACGGTCAGATGAACAGTACAAATTTTGAAAAGTGAGTTGGAGAGAAAATGTTACAGAATTTGCCTCCCAGTTCAGTGGTAGTACTTGATAACGCTCCATACCACAGTGTTCAAGCATCTAAAGCCCTGCCGAAATATTTGGTTAAATCTGAAATGATATCGTGGTTACAGCGGCACAAAGTTTTCTGTGATCCAGCTATGAGAAAAGGCCAACTGTATTACCTAATAATTTTCGAAATTGATAAGTTACTAAATGCCCATGGTCACATTGTAGTTAGGTTGCCTCAATATATGTGTGACCTTATCCCAATAGAACTAGCCTGGTCTAAGGTGAAAAACTACGTTCGTGAGAACAACGTAACAGGGGATCTGTCTTTGAAGCGGCTGCTGGATTTAACAACAGAAGGGATGGCAACTGTGTCTGCAAAGGATTGGGAAGGATACTGCCAACATGAGGAACAACTGGAACAACAATACTGGGAATGGGACGGGGTTGTTGCTGACGTGATCAACTCAATAATTATTGCCAATCCAAATGACAGCGGCAATGATGAAGAGACTTCTTGTGAACATGCTGAGTCTGAAGAAGCAACTGACTTTTCTGACTCAGAGCTCGCTCGGCCACTGTGAGGTAATCTTAAAGCTATACTCATTAGAACTTATGAAAGCCTGTGTAAGACTTGAGGTTCTCACAGCGGTGAGTATGAAGATATCCGTCTTCTGGGTTGTTGCGCTGTGTAGTCTGGTCGATGTTAACCAACGTTTCAGAGGTCATACTGCCTCCCTCTGAAATGTTGGTTAACATCGACCAGACTACACAGCGCAACAACCCAGAAGACAGAAATCTTCATCGCCCTGATGACGGAGGCAGTATGACCTCTGAAATGTTGGTTAACATCGACCAGACTACACAGCGCAACAACCCAGAAGACGGATATCTATGAAAGCCTATTGTCTGTTGTTCCTTCAGTGGTTGTGGAACGAATGCTTTTAGGTTGGCTAGTAGCAACTCGTGACTCACCGCGAAATCTTGCGCATGTGCGTATATCGCATTCCTAGCAGGGCTTTTCTCATGGTCTGTGGACTGTAAGTTTTTAATATTGATATCACAGAAGCAAAGCAAAGTTTTCTCTGTTACAAGCCACAGAGTTACCAGGGGGGAGTAAAAGAGCTTCTACTTGTTCTTCCCCTTGGCACTGGAGGAAGGGGGGATGGGTGGTCAGCATCACACCTCGGCCACACTTTACTCCTAGGGAAAAGACCCTTCTTACCCAATTGATAGGAGACTGGGTGGACTCAGATCGAGTCTGGACACAGAACCTAGAAGAAAGTCTGTTACCGCTGCCAAAGATCAAACTGTGGTCATCCAGTCCATAGTCAGTCACTATGCTTGCCGAGCTACCCCAACTCATTACACAGGCAGTTGTAATTAATTTGCTAATTTTGTGTTTGATTTTAGATTCTTCCATTAGTAGATTGAAGAGTTTGCGTGATCCATCTAAAAAAATGTCAAAATCTGATCAAGATCCCAGAAGTCGCGTAGAAGTTACAGACACACCCGAAGACATACTAGAAAAGTGTAAGAAAGCTTTGACAGATTTCACTTCTGAAGTTACATTTGATCCAGAGAATCGTCCTGGTGTTTCCAACCTAATAACAATCCATTCTCTGTTTACTGGCCTGCAGCCAGCAGAGATCTGTGAACAGAATGTATGCCTGGATACTGGCAGGTAAAATTCTTGTGATACTTATTCAGTTATACATAATAGCAACACTCACTGATTTCTTGTATTCTAGAAGGGCCCATCTTCATGGGTTGATGTAAACTTCATGAAGCTGATGAATCGATCACCTAATCAGGAAGTTCCATGCCTCTTATGGAATCCTCATTACTGTGTTTAAACTGCCCACCACTTGGCATTATCTTATGCCAGATGAATGCAGTCCACATCTTCAAAGATTCCTTCACAATGTATTTTTAAGATATATTTTCATATTCTCCTGTCTGTGTAAGGATATCTCCCAAGTTGTCTTCTCCCTACAAGTAAAATTTTATATGTATTTCTTGCCTTCCCCATGCATGCTTTATACCCTATCCATCTCCTTAATTTGATTACCATATTTATATTTGGTGGAGAGTAAAATTTTGAAGCTCCTTGTTATTCCATTTTTCTTCAACTTTCAGTTCTTCTCTCTTAAAGTGGATCCTTTGTTACCATTGCATGGCACATCCTTAGGTTTCAGATACAGGAGACAGTTTCCAAATATGAAAATCATCACAAGTATAGAATGTCCCATAATTATCCCCCTAAAATGAATTGATTTTTCTCTCTGGAGGTCATGTTAAAGACACTGTTTACAGCCAGTGGCTCTACTCACTGTATGAACTCATTTTGACTGCATTTTCCCGAATTACCGCAGACATACTTATAAACACAAGATTGTTGGCCACTATGACCTCTGCCATCTCTGCAATGGTGAAAATGTACAGAAGTAACAAAACCTCACCATCCTTTGATTGTCTTTTTGTGTTTTTTTGTTTTTCCCCATCTGCATGTATAGTCATTTTTCTGCAGTACATTTTTTTTTTTTGGTTGAATAATTATGGAACACTGTCCATATCAACCAAAGAGTCACAGAAAGAGTGGGCACAATATGTGTGGGTAAAGGATGGTACATTAAGATTCTCATAAATACAGAAATACTGTACTCTTTCTGGTGTGCATAGTAATGAATGAATATCTTATAATCTTAAAACCTTGTAAAATATTCTCTTACCAAAGAATGAGTTACATAAAAGTACATAGTCTGTTTCTATTTACAGATACAAGCTTGTCGTGGCTGAAGTTATTCAAGAAAAACTGGCACCTCTTCGACAGAGAGTTCAAGAATATATGTCAGAACCACAATATATAGAACAAGTTTTACAGAAAGGATCAGAAAAAGCATCAGTAATAGCAAAACAAACATGGAAAGATGTCAAAACAAGAGTAGGACTTGGAATTATTGAGGATGCATACAGTAGTCATCAGTTGTCAAAGAAAGGGGTACAGTGAATTTGAATATAAAATTTGGTGGTCCAGTGCACAGAACTTGTAAAATTAAAGCCTTCCATTTGAATTCAGGCTAGCAGGCTACTAGTGCAAGTCACCTTCATGTGCCTCATTTTTCCACTCAGAAACATGTCTGTATATTTTCACATCAGGTCTTTTCTTTTCTATGCTTTACCTTATATCTTCATATGCTATTACTTTGGTTTCACCTTACACTCTCACCATATGTTATTTATAGTAAATGTGCTGTACTGTTGTGGTACTAAGTGTTTGTCAAGGCATTAAGCAAGAAATTAAAACACTCGGCTAGACGTAACAGTTTAACACTGTTTTAGAGTATGAAATTAAAAATTGCTGTTACTTAGGATGATTGTTCTGCAGCTGCCAAAAAACAAATGTGATGGAGCCTTGATTCTTGACATTGCTACATTTGTCAAGTAAGAGATCTGGTAGGTGAGGAACACAGCATATGCCACTCACTCACTCTATGGTGCGGGAAATTCTTTGAAAAGTCGTCTGTATACTCGGCTTGTCAGAGAATAGCCCACTTTCTTTATGGAACCTGAATGTTCATCACCATGTTCACAAAAGCCCGCCACCAGACTCTGTCCTGAGCTAGCTGCATCCAGTTTGCTCTATCAATGTCTCCCTAAGGTCCATCCTAATGTTATCCTCCCACATATGCCCAACTCTTCCCAACGGTCTCCTCCATTGAGGCCATCCAACCAATACCTTGTAAACACCCCTCCAAGGGAACTGTATGTCCCACCCACCTCAATTTAATCACCTCAAAAATATCAGGTGAGCTCATCATTAAGCAATTTTCTCCATGATCCATCTCCCTCCCTTTTAGGTCCATATGTATTTCTCAACACTCTGTTCCCAAAGACCCTCAACATGTTCCTCCCTACAAGTGAAAGACCACGTTTCGCATCAATACATCACAACTGGCAAAATTACACCACTGTATGTATATATATATATATATATGATCTGCTCTTGATTTTGTAATGAATTGTTAGTGTTATCCCCAAGTTCTTAAATTTTGTCACATTTTCAAATGGTTCATTAGCTGTCCTTATATTCTGGTTATGTCATGAATTCTGGTGCCAAGACATGATCATATATTTTGTCTTTTCTGGATTCATTTCTAGACCAACATCCCTACTAGCCCTTAAGTGTTTTTCTGTTTTCGCTTTTATGGTATTTCTGTTATTTCCCAACATATTAATATCAGCATAGACAAATAGCTGGTTTGTCCCATTCAGTTTCAAACTGCCCTGATTTTTTTGGGCTTTCCTGATGGCTTAGCGGTGACTGAGCATGCTTGTTTCAGGCCATTCTGAATAGGAAATGTATTGGACATATGTTTACCTACATGAATTTTGCTAGAGGTTTCACTTAAGCACATTCTAATTAGCCTGACTAGCTTCTTAGGTACACTGAATTTATATGGAAAATTTTGTAGGCAGATGATAAGAGGAAGATTCCTTGATAATTATTATAGTCAGCCTTATCACCCTTCATATGAATGCCATCACTTGGAATTCCAGTCCATAGTTGGTAACATGTCGCACACTGATAGAGACATGTCGTGACATGGTTTCAGCAGCTTCTGCCATTGTGATTTTTCATACTCACTGGCATGATAAACTCAAATCCTTTTTCTAGCATGATACTAATGCTAAATTCCATGCATTTTGCAAGTTTTCTGCATGCAACAGAATAAATTTTAGATTCATCAGGAAATATTTCTTAGTAAACTTGTCCAGTTATTGTCAAAATATGCTTGGTTATTGTTGTATTTATTCCCTGTGAATTTGGCCAAAAGAAGCTTGAATTTACCAAGTGACACTATTTGATTGAACTGTGTAAGATAGGAATGATTTTAGCAAAAAATAGTTCAGAAAGTGATGAAGAAACTGTATTTTTAGGAAATATTGCAGGAGCAAGTGGAACAACTGCCACAGGTGGTGCATGTGATTTACAAAGTAATTCAGTGTGTGACAATGTATTTTTTTATGATAATGCATAGTGTATTAGAAATGGACACTAAACAAACAGATTTCCACCAAAGTATGAAGAGGGAATAGAAAGAAATACATAAAAACTTTCTTGATGAGATGTATGAATTCATTGCGCAACAAATAGATGTCTACTGTAACAAATAATTAATGAAAAACATTGCTGAATGCAATGAAAATGAGTCACAGACAAGGAAGAAATAAAACTTTTCTTTGTAGTATTATTGCTGCAAGACATTGTGCATAAACTTGAAATCAGCAGTTATTTTTTTAAGATTGTTTGCTATGCCAATTTTTTATGATGACAAGGGATTTTATTCTCAGTCTCCTAATTTTCAGTTCTGAGACTTAACAACAAATCTAGAGAAACACAAGCTACTAGAATTGTTAAATGAATACAAATTTACCCTGCATATTTTTAAGGTAAGTAAAATATATTATATTTAAAATGCAACATTTATGTTGTGGCAACCAACAGAATATAAATCCCAGGACTTAAGAGGGAGTGTCTGAATCAGTTAAAAAGCATATTCATCCATGTAAAATGAAAATACATGGCTGACAAGTAGGAAAATTATTTCAATACATTGTACTTCTTGGTAAACCCACATTTGTTCAGAAGTCTATGTAGTATTGCTGAAAAATTACTTTGCTAAAAAACAAAACCCTAATTTAATGACCACTTAAGGGAAGATAAAGGAAATGTGTCTTTTTACTGAAAACAGTGGATGCTATTACGAATTTATTGAAAACAAAATACAACTAAATATATATACACAATAGTTTGATGAATTTTTTGCTTTTAATCTGTGGCAGTTTATCTTGATAATTTTTCTAGTAACTACTTTTATTCGGCAGCTTTAACAAGGGCTTCTCCCACTTCAACAGAAATTGCAGCCTCTGCCTTTGCTACATCAGTTGATGCAGATGCCAGATCACTCTGTGCCTTACTCAGAACTTCTCGTGCAGCTGCAGCATCCAACTGTTGTACTAGGCATGCTTCCTCTGCAAGCACTTGTACCGAAGAGTCATCATTAATGCTGACAGTTCCACTTGATACAAAGATCTTGTTGGTTTTGCCATCATTTTCAAAGACAGTCACAATTCCAGGCTTCAGAACTGCAAGAGTGGGTACGTGTTTTGGTAAGATGCCGAAGGTACCGCTGAAAGACGGTACATCAACTTGTTTAACATCTGCATTGTCATAGAATACCTGTAACAATTTCAATTTTAGTATAGAAATTTTAAATAAAATTACATTATGAATGGAACTCAATTCAAAGTTCATGCTTAGTAATTTATTTTCTTGAAAGCAAAATTGTGAGTATTTAGGATTTGAGGTTCTCAAGGAGCTAAGTATGAAGATGTCTGTCTTCTGGGTTGTTGGGCCATGTAGTCTGGTAGAAGATTACCAATGTTTCAGAGGTCCTCGCTGCATCCAACATCAGGGTGATCTGATGATGGACGCAGCAAGGACCTCTGAAACAGTGCTAGAACCCAGAAGACAGCAATTTTCATTTAAATAAAATTGCTATATGAAAATTTCATATGAACAGAGAAGAGGAGGAAGATGATCTGGAAACCTAACTGAAGGAGACCATGAAGACTGCATAATAGTTGGCAAGGATCTAAAAAGTGCACGGAATGACTACAGATAAAAGGTAATGTCCCTGGTGCTTAAGTATCATGAAGACGTGGGGTAATGGAGACATCGCTCCAGTTTTCTTAACATCAACACTAGATGTATGTGACCAGTCAGCTTCATGCTCCAGCCACTTTAATGTTGGGGAAAGAATGTCTGGTAACCATACAATGAGGCTTAATAACCTAATTTGTATTGGTGTAAACCACACTCCATAAACAGAATTGATTTCCATTGACTGGCTTCTGAACCATCTGATTAATGACATTCTTGGCAGTACTCGACTTTAACACCACAATATAAAAAGAAGTTAAAAATTAAGAAATTCACAGCATTGTCCTTTATTAATCAGCCAGGTGCTGCCATGTTTGATTCCAATTTTAGCCTACAAGCTATTTCAACTTGCTAAATACATCAGGTTGCCATGTAATGCATGAATGTGAATGTGCCACCACTTCCTAATTTAGCTACAATAAATGACACAATTATACGTAATTAATACACGCCATAAAAACTGAAGCAACGTTTATGTTCATGGTAACTTGAAATTCTCTGTTAACAATGCACACCTGATTACCAGCAGCAAGAGTAAAAGGCATGTCAGCATATCCCCGGGCAAAGAGAGATGTAGAGACTTGCTTCCTGGTCAGGAAATGCAATGCTGGTCCTACTGTTCGTGCAATCGCTGCCATTTCTGTACCTAAAGAAACGTTAATTTTATATAAATAGGAACTTCATCTTAGGTATAATATCATTAACAACATAATTAATTCCCTTCATATCGTCCAAAAGTATACGTTATATGTTAAAACAATTAGTAAGAAAGATACATCCCTGTTACTCCAAATAAATAAAATATCAAACGCAGAAGCAAATACTAAACTTCTGCCGAATAAAAACTCCAAATACCTACATCAGACTTACCGTCTCTGCAAAAGATGACCGAGATGAAAGCAATGTCACCAACGTATGCTCCTGAAACTTCCAGCCAATAAAGAAATTTCTCTGGATTCCGTAATTTTAAAGATATAGGTATAACGTCACTGTCATCTGCAATGTGTGGGGACGAAATAATGGCTCTTGATTACCGATACATACTCATAAAAACATTTTTGTCCATAACTTTTCTCTACTATGTGACAAGTGCTGCGTTATAAGAATATGCTAGGGAAGCAAAGGTTACATACCTGCCCTGCGCACGGTACATACAAAAAGAAATGTCAGAAGAGGAAGGTTGTATGTGGTCAGCAATGTATTCGAAAGCGAGAGAATGCTAAGGTTGGCAATTTGCTGAAGAGGGAAGATGTTCAAGTCTAGTGTTTCTAGATAATTGAAATGTACCATACTAACCACTTCCGTAAGTCAATTTCAGTATCGCGTAATGCAATAAAAAGTAATTTATACAGTAACCCGTCAGTTTAGTTTTTATTACACCTCACCTCTCATTGGATATTTTAAGGATCCTCTGAAGCAGAAGCTCACTTAAATAACCTACAAACGATATCAGAATGTACTGTTGACATCTCGTTATATTGCTGTACAGCCTATTCCAGGAGTTCTTAAAATTTGAGTGGGGATATAGTATGGTTGCACTAGTACAAAATAGGATGATTACACTTTAACTACCAGCCCTCTTCTATTTGAGTGCAGTCTTGAGTGATTTGCTATAAGGAAGTAAGAATGGGTACCTGACATAAACCTTTCTAAACTCAAGTATATACTTATATATTTCTGTTTCCATTGTGTTTGCTATTGTAACAAATAGAGGTGGTTTCTGAAAGACAGAAGCAAGTACTATACTCTATGAACATAAAATATGGCTTTGTAGTGCTCTCTAAGGGAAATATTTTAGAAACAGGAAATGAAAAATTTGTGATGTCATGTTTGGCTAACATATGTTAGGCTGAATGTGCCCTCATAAACTGGAAAACATTAATGAAGATCTATTATTATCAAGTAATATGTTACCATCATTGTATTGAAATGTGCAGATATTTACACATGTAACCATCCCATATGCCACCACTGATAATAGGTTTCCAAGTAAAGCACAATTTGGTTTTGTACACTTTTTGTATTTTGACTTACATTTCTATAAACCAGTAACATTAAAATTAACCAGTAACAGTATGTGGATTATTTTTGAAATTAATGTAGATTTCTAAAGTAAGGTCTAGTGTACATGGTATTAGAAGATACTACAAAATATTTCATCTACAACATTGGCACTGCCTTTTCCCTTCTGAACTATCCTAGCATTCTACCAAAGTTGTAATTTGTTTCAGTTTTAATAAGGTAGTGGCACAATCCATAATTATCAGAAAATACATTTGAGAAGTACACATTCATTGTATGTATTAAATGAAGGGAATTCTTGAGAGAATAATTAATTTTGGTACATTTTAAGCATCAGAGAAATATTCAAGTTTATCACAATTTTATGTTTTGTCCTTCATGTTTATTTAATTGAGATCTCTACACAGAGGATATGCCCACTTCACAGTGGGATGTCCTCCATGTAAGCCACACTTTATTTTTAAAGTCTAAGATAAGTACATCATGAAATTCTCCATATTTAAGGTATGAAGTAAAGACAGTTATATTACTGGATCACAAAACTTTTCATTTAGTGACATAATGAAATACTTAGTTTAGTACATCACTGCATAGGTTTGTTTTGACCTTTCCTGAAAAGTGATATTTAGTGACTTAACTGTCTTTTCTTTAACAATTTATAATTTATAGTCTGATCATTCAGAAACTAAACTGGTTTAATCCAGTATGTAATGGAACTGAATGCCTCAGACTTGCCATCATACATTTTCAAAATTGTATCAGTTAAACATTAGTACCAACTTTGTACAATTTGAGTTTTTTATGGTGGTGAGTCTGGAGATGGCTGTCTTCTGGGTTGTTGGACTATGTAGTCTGGTAGAATCACCCTGATGATGGAAGTGGCAAGGACCTCTGAAATGTTGGTAAACTTCTACTAGTCTACATGTTGCAACAACCCAGAGGACAGCCATCTTCAGTGTCAAATTTATCTATGACCTCTTACACGTGTCTAAAGTATTGCAGAACTATCAAATATTAAATTGGGTAGTACTGTAAAACAGACTGAATATAAGCAATAAATTTAAAGTTCATAGAGCTTCAAAGTCACATTTATTGTGGACTACCAAAACGGTTGTACCTCTGGATATGTCTGTAATATTTAATGTGACTCCAGAAAACTGGTTTATTGTGCCATTAATTACTTTCCCCAGATCCAATTTCTCACAAATCTAGTACAGAGGCAAATATCTTTATTACTTGTAATTATCACACATTATAATAGCAGTTACGTTGTTCCTGGCAATAGTGAGGTCACTTAAGATTTAAATCATGCAGTTAAGTGTAACATTGCTGACTTGACCTTGTATTTTTTTTTTTTTTTTTTTTTTTGTATAATCAGGATTTTGTCTTCCCAAGACCAAGTTTCTTAAATTTACCACTACTTGAGGTTGAGGATGGTGTATGAATAGTGGTGAATAAATTCACAGATGCATGCTTTACACCCTGATAAAGTATGTGCTGTGGCCCAAAAACTTGTATGTATGTTCCAATGACAAGGCCAGCAAAATGTGCAATTTCAAATATAAACACAGTGCTTAGACTTTCATGAGTCAGCATGCATATCAAGTAAAGGCATTTTAAGAGTGCCGTGTAATTTTTTATTTATTTATCTGTAAGATATAGCATGAGATCATTTTGTCTATAAATGATTAAAGTTTGATGATAATCATTGTAGCAATTTTGATGCTATTTTAGTTTTATGCTTTGTTCTTCATGTAGGATAGTCACATATTTAAGGTTAGATTGATATTTGTAAGATTTTTGTGTTAGATGTGCCCTCAAAGACACCAACAATTCATAAATTCACTCTCTTTCCATTTTAACCTGAGGGTACACAAATTTTTGTTTAAGTCCCATGATTTTTCATTTTTAAGGATCTTTCTCTATACCATGTACATGAGGAAATTAAAAATGATTCTGCCATTGATACCTACCTATTATTAATACATATTCTTCTTTTGTTCACCATTTAGTTTTCACCATTCTGAAAAGACAATTCAGAAAGATTTACCATTTTTATTATCATTACTGGACTTGTATAATAATTGTATATCTCATAATTCTTTCACTTGGCAGGTACATGCCTGTAATAGTTGTTTATAGTCCTCCAAGGCTGGTATCTTGTATGGTCGACCTTCAAAAGCACCAGGATGTCTCTTATCTGTTTCATGAATCATACGATACACACTTGATGATTTCAAGTGGTCATAGCTCCGGTGATATTTTTGGAAATTTACCCTGGAATAGAATTATACAGTAGCAATAAGACATTTCATGAAGTTGCAAGAAGCAACAGATGTGGAACTTGTACTGTATCCTATTTATTACTATTAGTGGTTCTTTACAGGTCACATTATAGACAGTTTTTTCATGTGCTTCAAAAAAGTGACAACGAAATTCAGAATCAGAGCTAAAGAAAACTGGTATGAGTAATAATCATAAAATTATGATTTCTGAGTTTGAAGCTTTTGCTGTGGCTAAACTTGATAAAATCACTTATCTGAGGCAACAAGCAATATCAATTCTGGACAGAAATCCACTGTTTCGGAGACCATCTCTGCCTCCATCATCAGGGGAATGATCATTTTATCAAAATATTTTTTTGTACAGATATGAGATTCACATCCATACAGCTGTTCATTTTACAATCTGTTTTGAAAAGTCATTGTAGTTTGCTGGTATAACAGAATTTTGTGACTAACCTGTCAACTGCAGGATGGGCAGAAATTCTAGTAATACATCTCACAGGATGTTTTAATGATTGTAAGTGCCGAATTGCTTCACAGAATGAATAATGTACACAGTTTACTTACCCTAATGCTGTACCTTTAATTACTTCAGCATTTCCACTCAGTGTTTCTGCAATGAAATCGTCGTCATAAGCCTCTTCGGGATTCATCTGAAATTTTATTCTCCCTGGTAGCACAATTGGCCTAGGATGTGGCGTAAGTGGGAATAAGGGCTTATTCTTCTTAGGCCTCTCCCTCTGCCACTTAAAATAAAAATATCCATAACACTCACTTAAATAGAGGGGAATAGACCTGTGCTTATTTTTGGGATTCAGATTTCCAGCTTTGAGTATTTGTGAAAATTATTTAAGGCATAGAGACTCAGATTTATTAAAATCCTTAGCTATCTGAAAATATGATTGTGATTTGCCTCTGTATGATGCAGATAGGCCATCTTTAAGATGTAGGAGAATATATACATATTGTGTACTATGTATAAAATACATAGGTGAAACATATGGGTGAGATTTCACATTCTTGGTGGGAAGTATGAAAATGGCTGTCTTCTGGACTGTTGCGCCTTGTAGTCTGGTAGAATTTTCAGAGGCGCTTGCTGCCTTCATCATTATCACCCTTATGATGGAGGCAGCAAGGACCTCTGAAACATCAGTAACTTCTGCCAGACTACATGGCTCAACGACCCAGAGGAACGTAATCTTCAAGTGAAACTTTTTGATTCATATTTATGTTTTGTTGAGAGGTTAACACTTTTTCCTATATTTTAATGCTTTATAGATCCATCTGCTTTTACATTTCTATCTTTACATGTTGGTCACAGAGTCTGAGTTTCATATGGTTTTCAAGCTAAAGAGCAATATTTTTCCTGAAAGTCATTAGAATACATTTGTAGTGATAATGTTATGTTTTCTTGAAGGTGAGAACCAAATCTTTAAACATTATTAAGATGAGTTTTGTCCCTAAAAATACTTTGCTAATCTAGTTTTCAGTTTTGATTTCATAGTTGAAGTTTTGCAATTTTGTGCTGTTTGGAATTATTTGCACAGAGGTTTTGTCACTTTACTAAATTGTCTGTATCTGAATTAATTGGCATGCTTGAATGAGAGACAGAATACATGTCTTGTCCTTTAAAGAGTTAATGAGAAGTTGAGTTGTGGAATTTTGATAGTTCAGGGAGTTGGGGTTAATTTTGAAGGGTAGTTATACATATTATTGTACAAAGTGTAATGAAAAATGGAACAGAATATATACATCTGATTATATTCTGTAGGTTTTATTAGGAACATTTTTCAGTGTGGTTAAACAAAAACAAATTTTTTTGACTTTATGTAGTTTGAATAGCTTTGTAGAAATAGATTTGTAACAGAACCTAACAGAAGAGGTCCCTAATACTAATTTATTTTTCTAATTTGGAATAAATATATTAAGTACACTATGAAAGGAAATTTATGACTAGTAACATATTCAGGTCTCCTGTTTCTGACAGATTTTGCCAGAAGTGCATTATGGAGCCTTTTCTACAAGTTTTAATTTATTTTGTAATATTTGTCTTTATTGCCCAAGTGTAAAAGTATAATTCATTTCTGATTTGTATGTAAGAATAAAATCTGGAAAGGATTTTAGAACATATGTAAGAGTATCACAGATGTAACTCGTGTACATTGCATGTTCACTATTGTTTACACATCAAGGAATCAATTAGACAGAAACTTTAATTAGTCTAGCTTTTAGTAATGGCATTCTTATAACCCAGTCCCAGTTCAGTCAGTAAGCTGTTGCTGTGAAAGTGAGATACATTTTGAGAAGGTCAGGAATTTTTCACAAAATTTAAAGCAGTTCATTTTTACAGATTATTTTAAAACTAATTAATTATACAGTTGATAATGCCTCTCACCTTAATATCACGTTTATGTTCCTCTTTTGAAGTTTCTTCATTAGTTTCATTTTGTGGCTGTGTGTCTGGGTTTTCTGTCATGCTAGCTAACTTGTCAGTTTCTCCTTCAATGTCTTGGTCAACATCTACGTTCTGATTTGTGTCTGCTACTTTCTGTCCTTCTTCGGCAATTTCTTTTTCTTCACCACCATCTTGTAATTCTTCACCACTGTCTTGTAATTCTTGTTGTTCATCTTTATTTTCTGATTTTTTATCCGTTTCTGCAGCACCTTCTGAAATGTTATTTTACTGTTATAATTATATTGCATACAGTTGAATTATGCGATAAAGTTGAGGTGTCTCATATTATCTCAGTCACCGTACCAATCAAGATATAATATTAAATTCTGGTGAGCGAGTTTTATAATTTACATGGATTTTTAACAAACCTGGATGTTAACACGTCACTTTCATAATTAAGCTTGTAAATGTAAAATATGCAATATTTTACTGCATATTTTGTCAGTTTAATGTTACAATATTAATTTTACCAGTGTCCAGTTCACAGAACTGCTACACACACATATGAGTGTAAAATTAGGAATGTCAATAAATTTATAAACATGATACCAAGAGAAAGAACGATGTCTGTACTGATTCAGCATATTGATATATTGTGTAATTTCTTGGTAGCAATGTTTGTGTTTGTTTGAAAGTACTGGAAAATGAAAATGATCCATTGCAGAGAGTTTAGTGAGAGATTTTATTTAGTTATTTGAAGAAGGATATGTATGATTAACCCAGGGTTCAACAAATCCTGAGTGCCTGATAGCCACCAATGAATTTTGTTGTGGCACCCAGTGTTTTCAAGACTTATTACGTTTAGTTTATATATGTTTTTTCTCTTTTGAAATCCTGTCTCAACCGTTATTGTATCATACGGCTGCTCATTTCTGGCAGCACATAATCTGGACAACAGAATCTTTGTTTTATGATCAATTGCTATCATGTGTGTTTTGTGAATGATTTGTAGACATTTCATTTACAGTGTCACAAGGTACATCATGTTTGGCATGTGTGCTGTCTGTAGAAATTGCATTGCATAGGTTACATGACTCATGTCCACATTTGTTACACCATTTATAAAAGTTATGTGATGATTCCTCATGTATGTTACATACCTTCTTTCCCAGCTTCTGTTTCTTCCTCTGCTGGTTCAGGGTTTACTTCAGCCAGTTTCTGTTGCATAATGTTTGTTATCTGCTGCTGAATGATTGAAAGCTGTTGCTGCATTACTGCTGGCAACTGCAGTAATGCAGTCAATTGGCTTTGAATATCCAGCAGTTTATTGTCGTTTATTTCATCAGGTTCTTCGGCTTGCGGTTGTTCTACAGTATCATTATTAATTTCGTTTTCCTCTTCTTTTTCCTTTGGTAGCTCAGTTCCTTCTAGTTGTTCCTTCTCAGTTAACTGAGTGTCTTCTACTTCCTGTTCTGTTTTTGGTTGATCACTTTCTGTTGTTTGTTCTTCATTTTGACTTATTTCTTGATTTGGTGTTTCCTCTGTTTGTGCCTCTGGCTGTTTAGGTAGTGCTTGGGATTGTTTGGGCCTTTCTTTTGGTTTTACCTTTGGCCGGTTTGGCACCTGTAAAAAAGTAGTTAGCTTCTTCTTTTCAAGCTCACTTTCCTCTTCTTTCAACACTTGTAAAACTTGTGACTTTTCAATAACATCATTCCTTGGTTCCAGTTTGTCAAAATCCACTCTGAAAAGACATACTGATTGGTTCTTATGCCATATAAAGATGATTTATCAACTGCTAAGGTTAGAATATGATGAATGGTAAACCAGCACTAATAGAGAAGGTGTTTCACTACGATATTTTTAATTCTTAAAATACATAACAGGTTTAATTTTGTAGAATGTTTCAGTCTTGCATGGTGGTTCATTGCTAATGTAGATTCTGTACCTCTCTTTTGTTTTCTGTATAAACTATTCATTCACATTCTTTATCTCAGATTTATCTCCCACTTTTACTTTCACTTTTTCCAGCTACAAGTTAAAATATTTCATTTGTATAAGCTGCCATTGGCTGAAACATAATTACAATTAATAAAAAAACTACATGAGATTTTAGAAACCAAAACTAAAGCTGTGGGAATATAGGGTAAACACTGTTGAAGAATTAAAATAGGAAAAAATTACATGTTTAGGTAACACAATAAATTGAATAATGAGAAACCGTTGAAACGCAAAATCATATTGTTCATATTTTAGAAATGACACATGAGCTTTGAGAAAGAAAGATGAGAGAGGAATAGAAACTGCACACTTGGGATTTCTTAGAGTAAAGTTAAGTGGCTGATTACACAATTAAGAAATCTGTATTAGTAGTGAAATGTGGGTTGTGAGAAAGGATTACAAAAGATAAATGAAACTGCATATGTAAGACTTCTTAGGTCATTATGTGAAGTGATCATCTGCAAGAAGATCATTCTGATAATGCAGGCATTGACCTCTGAAACACTGGTAAACTTTTACCAGACTACGTGTTATTACAACCTAGAAGACAGGCATCTTCAAACTCATCGCTGTGAGAACCTAAAATCCTCTCAGATAAAAATGAAATAGACCACTTTAACTTGTGAATCTCAGAATGAGCTTCATGCAACTCATCCTTGCAGAAAAGGAAGTTGTAAGAAAATAAATACTTCTTTACCTACCCATCTTTTGTAATTTTGTAGTAAAATGTTCATGCACCTGACAGGCAGTATTTTATCTACTGGAGAATTATAACACTACATTCATTGCTACACATTAGAGTTTGCATATCTGTTCTGGAAAACATGTGATTGTTGAGTAAGTAAAAATAATTTCTACCTCAATTATGCTGTATGCAGTCTCTTGTTGGGTTAATTTGCATTGAGAGAGAAAGAATGGAACTTACCCAATAGTTGTTCCTGTCAAAACCTCAGCGGGACCCACCATTATGTCAACAATTTCCTCTTCTGTTAGTTCTTTTTTCACTTTCTCAGATATTGTTTCTTCTGTCTGCACTTTTACTTCGTGTTCTAGGGATTGTGACTGTGATTCATTTCCTGCTTGTTCTGGCATGACGACTGTATCATTTTCTTCAGCAGCTACTCAAAGCAAGGAAAATTTATTGGCATGATATTTAAACAAAGTGCAGGTGACTCATGTAGGAGTTGTGTTGCTACGAATCACTGTATATGAAAGCATGTAACATGGTAAATGTAGAAGTTCCCATGATTATCTGAGTGATGCACCATGAGAAGCTTTAATTTGTAGTCCATGGAGTCAAAATGGTGGGGTGAGTCAGTGAAATTGCACACACAACTCAATGGGCCTGCATGGCAACTAACATGGCCACAGATAAGATATTTCTGTTCATTTCAGTACTGAAATAAAACTTCAAATGTACAAAATTGTGGACAGTGGAAGTGCATATAACAAGAGTCACATCATACTAATGTTTGTATGAACAGGGGGAACATTTTCATGAGTAATATTGCATTGAGTAAAAGGCAATTCTGACAGACATAATAATTTTATGAAATTTGCTTATGTATGTCTGCTATACCTAAACAGTTTCCCCTATCATGCATTACCCCAGCTATTTTGAGGAAATTTTGCACTAGTATTTTCAGATGATTTCTAATCCGAGCATGTGACTGCGTTCTTCTTTATTTCCTATCGCTCTTTTCCAGAGCATAGGGCCTCCTTTTGGAGGTTCCCTAGCCATCCAGTAGTGAATCAGGAGAGATTTGGCTGAGAAATGGCCACTGAATTTTGCTTATGAAACATCTCACATTATGCTCATAAGGTTCTTTTAGATGCCGTAAATCGACGACATAGGACTGCCAACTTTACTTCCCCTCCGAAGAAAGTTGTGCTATGGATTTTTATCACATGTGACTGTGTTACTGTTCATATATCTGCAGACAAAATGAATGTTGTATAGTTATATATATGGAGTAGATTTCTCTATATAAGTTTGTGGTATTTTCCCCTAGTTTTATAAAACATAATTTACAAGTTGTTTTTACAGTAGCTATAATTTTATCATAACGACAAACAGTTGTCCTGTTTTACACTCACTCTTCCTTAGTTTATGCAAAAAGAAAGAAAGACTTGCTCCAAATAAGAATTACTGTTGAGTCAATATTTTTTCAATAACTTTAATAATATGATCAATGATCATGTCATGTCATATTGATAATGAGTAGTATGAAATTTATATGTGTAATGATTTACCTTAAGGGTACATTAATTTGCTAAAAGTATATTTTGAGTGTAGTGTTATTTTATATGTTGTTAAAGACTTCTTAATGTTATGTATATGATTAAGTCTGTAAGAGAATATTTTGTTATTGGGTTATGTTCTGTAAGTTTGTTTACACACTGAGTGACTGTAGTGGTACAACTGCTTTGAACCAACCAGTCACTGACCAAAAGTTACACAGCCATAGTCGGTTTCAAAGTGGATGTAAAAGAAGCAACTACATTGCTGAGATCATTGTCTTGCAAAAAGGTGAAAATAACTTTGTGAGTGCATCCTATATTAATCATTTTAATATGAAGTTCATCTATATAATGTTAAAAATTGAGAATTGAGTCTCTCCTAATTCACTTCTGGATGTCTGTAGCTGAAAAATCAGGATTGAGTAGAAATTGTGCAGAGGCAGTGGGCTTGTCCCTCACTACTCATAAATGCTCACTTCAAAGACAAAGAAACCTCTCACATGGGAGGAGGCTAAGGGTCGGCTTTGGGCTGATGCACCATAGAGTCAGTCAGTGGATGTGCTGTATATAAATAAACATGTTTAGGTGTGTTAGGAATAATCAGATTTGTAGACTGTTGTTTGTAATATATGTGAGGCATGTAAAGTACTGATACATGAAAAACACACTGCCATCTATCAGCCTGTGAATCAGAAATTGCTGAGAATCACTGTCTTTATATAATTTTATCACAGTGCTTTTTATACAAACCTGACTTAGATAATACTGGTGTTGCAGCTTCTTCATTTTGAGTTTGGGCATCTATAGTTAATTCAAGTTGTTGGCTTGGCTGATCATTCAATTCATGAATTACATCTTCAGAACACGTCACATCTTCATGTTCATCTAGTGGACCAAAAATGCTTTCAAATAGACTAGGTTCTGAAGATGGAAGTGGTTTGGTGTTAGAGGTGCCTTGTGATTCTTCTTTGTTAATTTCACTTCCCTCTGTTGCTGTAGGTTCAAGCTTAAAAAATAAAGAATGGTACACAATAGTATGATTCATTGTTTGAAGTTGTAATAAATATGTTTATTTTTTAAGACAGTGTAATTTGTAGTTGAACATTGACTTGAAACAAATAGTATTATGAATTTGATCTGATTTGCTGATTCTGTTTTCAAATTAATGAGTAGAAATAATTTTTTATATGTGCTACTTAATATGCTGATAATGTTAATGTTCTTCCTAAATTTAAGAACATGTGGCAAAAGTAACTTGTCAGTACTGCTGTACAATTCTCATATAATAGATGTCATATACAGCTGACTCACTGTACACACTTTTGTTTTCTGTGTTTTTTGCCTATCTTTGGTTTTATTTCAGTACTGTGAGCAGCATCTGTATCCTAACCATGGCCATGGTAGAAGTTGCTGTGCAGGTCAGCTGAGTTTCGCACACAGTTCACTGACTTGCCCCACCATTTGACTCCATGATGTATTACTCAGAAAATCCATAGGCATGTTATCTTTCTGGTTTTGCACATTTTGAATATGTGCAGCAATTTGCAGAAACACGACTTCAGTAGATGGCTGTCTTCTGGGTTGTTGCGACATGTAGTCTGGTAGAAGTTTATCAGTATTTCAGAGTTGCTTGCTGCCTCCTTTAACAGGGCTCATCACCTGATCAGTCTCATTGTCCTGATGAAGGAGGCAGCAAGGACTGCTGAAACGTTGGTAAACTTCTACCAGACTACACAACGCAATAACTCAGAAGATAGCCATCTTCAGACTTATTGCCTTGAAAACCTACACAACTTTGATGTACAAGAGTCACCCATATGTTTGTATTTGAATTTTGTCATTAGTTTTTCCACAGGGAAAATCTTGTATTAAAATGGTTTTTGTAATTGGACAGATGCACTAGGTACTGGTAATTGTGTTTAAGAATATATTATATAAAGAGCATTAAAAGTCTGCTCACTTGTGCAGATCATTTTGTGTACAACAGCAATATTGTATGCTGCACTGCACACAATTTTACCCATAACACATGCTTCAGAGAAGATTTTATATATAAAAGACATTCCAATTGTTTGGAACAGGACCAAAAATGAATGGATAGAATGTGTTTTGAAATATTTTGTGAAAGAGTCATACAGTTTGTTTATATTACCTAGAATGCCTGATGCTTTGTGTGTTATTTAAATTTTTGATAAAATATTTTATTAGCCTTTACTATTTACAAAAACCAGAAAAAATTATTGTCTCTAATGTGAAACAATGGTTTAGGTGGATTAGTAACTAACTACTAACACTGTAGTAGCAAAACCAAAGGGTTCAAAACTGTTATTACAAGAGACCACTAATTTACATGTTCTTCAGCTTCTCACAACCAATTTCCCTAAGATAGTCTTGATCAGATGTGTGATGTTTCATTTTTTATGGGTACTATTATAAGCCTGACAGTTGTGTTGGATGTTGAGTGTCAAAGAAATCAATACTCACAGCAGCTAAAGTTGGTGGCAAAACCAGACTACCTCTGGAAAATTAATACAGAAGAAAATTAATTAAACAGAAAGTGATGAAACCTCAGATTGTTTAACTTGTTGTGTCACATTTTTTTAAAAACAATTAAAACAAATCAAAAGTTAATAGAGTTCCAGTGCTCAGGTCTTACCTTACAATGACAAGTTCGATAAAATTACCCGCTTCCGCAAGAAATTTTGAATACTCGTGGTGTGTCATGAATGAAAGCGGTTGTCCATTGGCCTGTAGTAACATGTCCCCCACTTTCAAACCTGCTAGCTCTGCCAGACTGCTTGCTGTTACCTAAATGCAAGTATTAAAAGTACTTGTCATTGACATTGTGCATTTCAGGATTCCAAAGGATTACAGTTGTATGTTTTATTGCTGTTAGTGTTGCCAGTAGATATGTCTCAATACAAATATCATGTCAAGTTGCATTGATTTATCAGTTTCCTCAGGAAACCAAAGTATTTGCATGATTATCATTTTATTTTAATCTGACTAGAAATTTTACTGCAATGAAAGTACGTAATTTTTAAACAGCTGAGTGACTATTAGCTTCTCAAGAAAGTCTGGTGCATGGAGTTTGTTGTAGTGACAACAGAAAGTGCATATTCATGAACTTGTATCAATCTGTTGTGATCCTCCTCTAAATGACACTGCATAATTTGGTTGATGTATTTTAAAAACTCATGATCAAGTTCCTTTGGCTGTTCTCAGGAGTCAGACTCTTTATTATGACTTGGGTTCAGTGTCACAATAATATTATATTAGATTAGGCCAGACATGAAAATTAAATAAATTGTACACTTTTTTCTGCTTTTAATGGACCATTTTGGTATAGAATTAATTTAGGTGTTTTAAAACACAGAAATGAACTTTATATATTTATTAATTTGTCTGAACATATCCTAGTCTTCTACAAAAAAAGTAAGGTTACAAGACCGAAGTTGTAACTATAACAACATATCATATTATCATATACATGAGTAAGTCATTTTTCATTTTTATATGATACTGATAAGACTGTACCTTTATCACTGTTACAGGTGTCCCAAAGTCCAGTCCTCCGGTAACACGAAATCCCCAAGGCTGGTCATCTGTCTTGGAGAGTTTAATTTCTTCAGCCATATCACCAATATTTGTGAGCATCTTGAATCACTTTTTACCCTAAAGAATCCACACATTACTTCGTTAATTACACAGCATTCCTATTTCAACATTCTATGGATAGTATGTATGAAAAATACATATTCAGCATACTTATTTGAGTTGCTTTTCACCTCTTCTCCAAACAGAAGGTCCTTCAAAATAAAGAGAGGACACAAAAACAAGCTGAAGCAATGAAGTAGAAATAAATATAGAGCTTTAGACAGCTGACAATCCAGGGGCTGCACTTGGTCTTGACAAAGTTCATACTCTATAATAGTGACACCTGACATTGAGTGGAAACCTTTGGGCACAGTGCCATATATGTCTGGATGTTGATGTATGTGCACATGGTATTTGTTAGTGACAAGAATTTATTGGCACCTCTTCGAATATGCAGAGGTAGAGAATTGAATGCTAGTCATAAAACACATTTAATTGATACTCTGACATGTAACTGCCAGTAACTCCATGATGCAAAGTCCTTGTTAAGCTTCTAACCTCTCAGCTAGTCATGAAATTGATTGCCTTTTATAGAATCCAAAGGTTTATTTCTATGTTCATAAATGTCTGTCACTAGAACCTGTATTAAGCCAGATAAATCTAGTTCATACCCTCATATCTTATTACTTAAGGTGCATTATAATGTTTTCCTTTCAAAAGTGGTCTCATTCTTTCAGGATTTGAGACATGAATGTGTTATGTATTTCTCTTCCCTCCTAAGTATGCTACATGCCTCACCCATCTCATCTTCCTCTGATGAACCTGATATTTTGTGACAAATACAAATTATGAATGTTAAAATTATACAATTTTCTACTCCTTGTTAATTTAATCAAAGTATTCTTGTTGGTATCATGTTCACAAATATGCTCAATCCATGTACTTACCTTAGGGTGGCAGACCATGTTTCACACACACATAAATCATCAGGTAAGGTTATAAAAGGCAGATGTGAAGTTATCCACGACATTTAACTAAACACCATGTCATGCAGAAATATGGATGAATGCAATTAGAGGTCCATGCATTTTTAACCTTGATACTAGCCGGGATAGCTCAGTCAGTATAGTGATTAGCTATGGGCTGGACGACCGGGGTTTGATCCCCGACGGGGGCAGAGGATTTTTCCTCTAGCCTCTGCATCCAGGCCGGCTCTGGGGCCCACCCAGCCTCCTCTACAATGGGTACCGGGGTCCTTTCCCGGGGGTAAAGCCGGCCGGGGCGTGATGCTGACCACTCACCCACATCTAGTGCCGAGGTCAAGAAAGAGAGGAGCTATACCTCCACTCACCCCAAGCGCCTTTACGGCACGTAGCGGGACAAACGTTTTACTAGATGGATGGCTGCTTTACCTCCAAGCAAATAATTCTTTTACCCTCTTTTTCACAACAACCATACGATGTACTCCATTCATTTTTGAATTGGAGTTCAAGGTGCCTCTACTAAGGATATTAAGATTAAATGGATTTAAAGGGTTTTTGGCTTTTTGTAGATTTTAAAGTGAGAAATATAAAAATATAAGTTTTTCTAATTATCATAAAGACATTGAAGTTTGTTATAACAATTATAACTAGGCCTAACATGAAATAGTAGTACTAAATAATAAATATTGCTGTATCTATTTAATAAAAAAATATACATTATCAGATTGGTTTCTTCATGTGAAGTTCCACAACTGTTGATGAAGCATCATCATGTCTGCAGGAAGCACAATGTTACAGTTACCCACAAAGTGAATGCAAGCGTAGAAACTAAATGTTTATTTTATAAAATGAAATGAAGCAAGCATACATTAAAATAACACAGCAGTCTTGACTAAAAGGCTAACTCATCCAAACAGCCCCATACATCTCAACATACAATGGCAGTTTACTGTCAAAATGATGTATATACAAAAAATGGGTAAGTAAAGTAAAGTTTGTCCCACTACACGCCATGCAGGCGCTTGGGGGGAGTGGAGGTATAGCTCCTCTCTTCCTTGACCTCAGCACTAGATGGGGTGAGTGGTCAGCATCACGCCCCGGCCGGCTTTACCCCCGGGAAAGGACCCCGGTACCCATTG
>NW_019059737.1:350717-364113 GCF_000696155.1 Zootermopsis nevadensis
CTAGAGGAAAAATCCTCTGCCCCCGTCGGGGATCGAACCCCGGCCGTCCAGCCCGTAGCTAGTCACTATACTGACTGAGCTATCCCGGCTCATACAAAAAATGGGTAACAGTTATAATAATTCATCTATTTCTTGGAAGAATTATTCATGACTGATTGTTTTGTGTCAAAATCACTGTCCCTTAGAACCAGTGAATAGCCATAATACAGATAATATTCTTTTCTCTGCTCATACAGCTATACATATGTACCCTACTGAAACTTCAACACAGTTTGTTTATACTTTAATCTCATTACTTGTTTATAAATGACAGCATATTCTTTGGTTACATGGAACTTCAGATTTTTCAGAACAGTTGTATGTTTTATGTTATCATTATCAGTATCAGTATTTGTATTATCATTAGCAGTGTATTATCAATATCAATATAATTGGTATGTTGGACCATTAGTCACATAGCAATAAAATAAAATAAAATAATTATTAGTATTTTCTAAGTGAGTGTCTTCTTCATGAAAAATTATAAGTAATTTTAGCAATAGTGCACATTTCTTGCGGGAAGCCAAGGCAAAACTTAAAGGGCTGTAGTGCTACAGGAAGAAGGAGCGTATTTCTTGGCACTATTATATCCATGTATTAATATATACATATATAAAATACATACCATTTTCTTTACACAGTACTGTTTTCAAAGTTAGTGGTGTGTGCGTGATGCAATGAAAGTTCGTATCCTAAAAAGATAATTAAATCGGTGGCCAGATTCAAATAATGAAAGCCAATATAACCAAATTCTTCACACAGCTAACTATGAAATAGTTTGCAACAGATAATGCTGATTCAAATAAAACTAACCCCTCATCAAGGCCATTTAAATACTAGATGTTAAGCCATGGTGCATTATTATTTTTTAAATGCTACAGCATTTTCTTTGCAGTGATGTACCAAAACTCAAATGTCTTAACTACTCTATGTAAATTTTGTCATGTAGTTTGGTTATGTCATTGTACGACTGTATTGAATCTTCTGCCAGAGAGAGGGCACTTCACAGAGACAGATTGTTTTTTTCCTACTTCCATAAGAAATACATATTACACTGAAAACATGTTCAAATTAAAAGTGGTTGAGTTAATTGAGATCAGTAATTTATAGTGTACCAGTTGTTGGTACTGTGAACCATTTTTAAGAAATGTGGCAAGTTCCATTTGAGCTTCATATGAGGTTATGTTTATATTGGACCATTGTGGGTCAAAATGAAATCTGTCCAACAGCTTTGAATGTAGATCTTCAATATAAAATTTCATCATCGGGTAAGTGCTTTTTAAATGAACATTTTCAGCAAGTTATTAATGTGTGAAATGTAAAAATTGAAAAGAAGTGTTGTGTTACATGGTGGCACTTTATTCTATGGGCATTCTTTATACAATTAACAAATTTCTCACAGGCCAGAAACTGAATTGATGATCTTCTGCTTAACATAGCATATCATTACAGTTGTTATGAAAGATAAAGATAGGTCTTTCTCAACAGATTAAAGCTTGTACATAAATTGCTTACCGAAGAATGAGACATTCCTTCACTTAAGTTAATATCACTGTGCATCTTTTCCCAGTCTCTTGATACTCTTTTTTAGGTCAAAATATTTTCAACAATTTGTTCTCAAAGGCCATCACTTGTAGTGGAAGTCCAAGTTTAACGTCTATACAAAACAACAAGTAAAGTATATTTTTGTGTATTTTAATTGCCTTTTATGGGAGACTGGAAGACTTAACTCAAACATTGTCCAAATTTAATATGCTTTTAACCCTTTGTGAAACTATGGGGAATGGTAGGTGCTACAATGATTTGGATTGACTTTTATCCAGCCAGATCTGGTACGTATTTTTCTCAGTGCCTTTCTATTATTTCAACTTCAACAAAATCCGAACGTTGTGAATTGTGAGTCCTTATCATCATCATCATCATGAACATTCCATTGTGCATTTTTATGAAGTCCTAATTCTGCCAGTGCCAACCATTTGTGTATCTGAGGATTCTGGCTTTGTTAGTCTCTTCTGTATTTCTTTTCTACCGGAGGCATTACTTTGATGTAAATGTTTTGTGCGGTTCGGGGTAATTAAGCGCATTTCCGTCATGAATGTTAATTTTGTAAAAATTATTATCCCCAAGTAGCATGGTTACTAGGTAACTTATCGAGAATATGTTGGTAGCGCTGCAGTGTTTGGCAATGTGAAGATTTTACACTGAGCATGGCAGTCAGCGCAAAGCCATGTAGGTATGTAGTTATGCAGGTGGCGCTATATCTAAAAGGATGTACATGCTGTGCTGTGGAACTGAGGAGGTTGACATCTGAGTTCATTATGCGAGATTAAGGTTAGTTTTCTTACTTTATTTAGAAGACATGTAAGTTTAGTGTGCTTTAATTTCTTCGCTGTCTGTTGCAGGTGGTGTTATTATTTGAACCTGTATGCTCTGCCATGTCTAGAAACTTTTAAGAAATTACAAGGAATAGTTTTAACATAACTACCGTATATTTAATGATTTATTGTGATAAGCAAGTGCATTATTTGGCTGACGAGTTTCGCTGGCCTTTGAGCCGCTACAAAATACATTTGGAGACTACTATAACAGAAATAAAATAATGTGACTGCTTTTAGGGTGCAAATTCGTTTTGTTTCAGAGTAAGGCTAGATTAAGTTCCTTGCAGGCTATGTGTATTCTTGCATCAGAGTGCTTTTAAATATTCATATTCATCTGTTGATTGCAGTATGAGACGTTCAGGCGCTTAAGAATGTCAAAATGTAAATAATTTCAGTCCTGAAAGAATTAAGTTCACAGAAACAGAAGAACAGAAGTGTCACTTTCGAAAATACAAAGACAATCGGTTCTTCGACTCAAGAAGTATAATGTAATTCAGAAATTAAGGACATTACCTGACGAACAGTTTCGTAATATTTACACGTCACCTGATATTATTAGGTTGGTTAAATAAAGGTATGTGCGAGGGTCTGGGATGGGGAAGAAAGAAATGCCTACAGAATTAGGTGGAGAAAACTCTTGAAACGCCTCAACAGATTAGTTTATAAAGTTCTTGGAAATTTTGATTTCGAGGAAATTTGTTTGGAAAGAAAAAATGTCATTTAAAATTATTTGTTACAAAATATAACAACTAATTAAGTTTTTAAACAAATACGATGACATTAAGAGAATCATGAGACGTAAACACCTGTATTAACCGCTCCATAGCTCAAGGAGTGGTCTGAGATCTGGGTTCGCGCCCAGATCAGTGAATGTGCGATTTGTGGTGGATAAAATGGCACGGGGGCAAGTGTTTTTCCAAGTTCTTCGGTTTTCCCCTATCAGTACCATTCCTCCGTTACTCCATATCCACTCATATACAATCGCGTGGCTAACAGATTGACCCATTAACTGCCCAATTCCACAGAGACGGTCTCGTCACATCGCAAAAGAAAAAAACACGTGTATTATCAAACACGTGCAGCAGAAAGAAAGTAACCCTCCATGTAACAAAGGTGTGTTTCGAGACAGCAAGATTTCGTGAAACAGTTTATAAAAATAAGTTATATGTAGTGCAGATGTTGATATATGTATATATGTTATAGTAGAAGTTAATAATCAGTTACTGCGAATACTAACCGGGCATTATACAAGATCCCCGGCAAAATTTTGTTTGAAATTTATAGGCTTGCATGATTTTCGGTTAAAAACATGCCAATTAATAAAAAAATATTTTAACATATATATTTCACACTGGTTTTTTTTTTATTTATTTACACGATGGGGTAAGAGAATGTACAGATGCAGCATTAACACCATAACAAATAATAGAACGGACAAGGAGAAATCTTAGCGGCTCTTCAGTATTCGCTGACCATAAGGGAACCTACGAAAATATGAAACGAGTTAGAATTTACTCGGTAGGTTTACTGGAAAACTTTAATATGTGGTTGAAAAACACGGGCATGTGCAGAAGACGCACGATTTGACAATAAGCGAGGGACATGGGTCATGTATTTCTCTTTTCATGTTCATAGACACTATTTTATGAACAATTTTACAGCCATGTTACATGATCATGGCCTTAATAGCAGATGGCGAACTACATTATAGAAGCTGTGAACATAACTTACCCTTTGTTTACGTTGTATATACACATTTTTCTTCTTCCCGCAAGTTAGTGATGTCGATTACAGTACAAGAACTTTTTTGGTAAGGAAATTCCCTTTTTCAAGGGACGGGACTTGTGAGTCCATTACTTGAGCTGGAATTATCGCATAAAAACTGAGCTTATGCATAATTAAACGTTTATTTAATGACGTAGTATGAACTACTGAGAAATAACAGAAAGTCATAATTGTCGATCTCCAGTGGAAGTTAATTAGTTGATACAAAAAATATTAAAATTATGACCGTGGAGTCTAAACCTCAGTCCGGGTGTGGTTATTTTTATCGGTTTTGAGGTAAGGGGGCGAGTTCCTAAGATATCCAATCGGACTTGAACTGGAGACCGTAGCGCCACTGACGACTAAACAAAAGTGTGAAAATTTTTGTTTGTAAGGAGTTCTTTACAGAGAGATAATGGCATTTTGAAAATCTGATACTTTAGAATCTTATATTCAACGGTGCATCATGCTTTACACTTTAATTTCGTTTGTCTAGTTTAAATGTATCCGACGCTTCGATAAATACTGGAGCGAAATCACTTTATACATTCGATCGTGTATTGTTACCTAGCAACGAATCAGCGGTGGAGATATCTTAAGGACAATCGTCCAGTGTGCCTATAGACCTCTTCAGCCATTAAACTTATTACGAGGTAAAAACACGAGTCTGAAGGTACCTCGCGATGGCTTCACAGTCTGTAAATTGGTATTTTGGACTTTGTCTATCGTCTGTATTTCAATAAATTCACAACGTTTCGGAAGCTAAATCTTCTTCCATCTTCAGGTAAAATGGTAAGGACAGAAACTCCACCTATTGGGCCCACTGATTGAGCCAGCCTCAGACCTGGACAGCTTCACCATAGAAGTGTTCGTAGCAAGAAACTTTGCCCAGAAAATAATATTTTATGTTGTGGTTTGGTACCGGCCGTATCGAATTTTATCGATGTCATCTCATCTCTCTCTTTCGTTTCGCAGTTGTTTCTTTATGTTGTTTTATTTGTATTTACTTTCCATTTCTACTTACATTTCGCAATTTGTTAATGATAATTACAACTGATGACTTTGGAGTTTGTCATAGACGGGTCAGATGTCCATCTGTATACATCCATTGATAGTCGTCCACCGAGTCTGCCCTTCCCATTCTAACTGATAACGGAAGAAAATCCGGCTTCTGAAATATTTTAATTTTATTTAAATATAGACTAACTACCTAACTAGATGGCTTAGGTTGAATTTAGACAGAGTACAAAAGACTACTTTTACAGAGGTAAAAAGTATTTTAATAATTTCACAGAGTTTATGAACAGTCTTGTTTGTACACATTTATTGCACTTTTTGCAATATTTTATTTCTTTCTATCTCCCTTTGTCCCTCCTTTATCTGCTGTTGTGCTTTGGTTCCCTTGGTCTCCCAATGCTTAACTCGCCTCGTCCGAGAAAATCATTTCGTTCTTTGTTTTCTGATTGGGCACCTCGAATATATGGAAACGCTTCGGAGGGGCTTTATCTACCACAATTGAACGCGTTCCCAACCCTTTGTGATTGGTCTTGTGCTACGCTTTCCTCGGAAACCTGATCTCGTCGTTCCCGCACGGTTTGAAGCTGTTGCATAAGACCGCGTGCTGTGGCTTCTTTCCCTTGCAGTTCCTATCATCTGTTCTTGTCTCCTCGTTTTTAATTGGCGATTCCTGAATACATTCAACCCCCCGGATCCTATATCCGGTTTTGAACACGCATCCGTTACACTTTCCCCATTGACCGGGTTTCCAACGCGCCTTGCATGGTTCCTGGTTGCAAGGGCGGTTTGTTACCTTCGGTTTGTCAGCCGACGGGCAAAATGAATCACTGACTACTCCGTCTCGTTTCTCGACGCACTTGGGTTCAGACTCCTGTGTCCCACCCCCACATCGCCTGTTGCACTCGCCCCATTCCACGAACTCCCAGTGGTATTTGGGCTCATAGGTTTCTTTCTGTCCACTGTTAGGCATTGCGTATTTGTAAGTGATGCCAGGATTTGCGTCGCCGAAGAAGCATCCATACAGAAGAATCTGGTTTGTTGTTGGACCATCGATGACAATCTTCTCTTGGTCTGCCTTTGGGTGGAAATAATAGCCGACTGTTCCAGAGAGATGAAGTTCCTTGTCGCTCTCCTCGCTGTAGTCTCCATTCAGGTAAAACGTTTTATCATCCTCTGCCTTCAGGGCTAGCGTGTTGGTACTTGGGTTTAGCTCCTCGATTGATATCCTCATGCTACCGGCAGGAATGGTTGCTATCTTCACATATCCTCTTCCGGTGTCCTTGAATGTATCTTCCACAATTGTGCACTCCTTGCCTTCACCGTTGCACACCCCGCACTGGTCTTCAACGGCGTCCGACCCTAGAATCCAGTTACATCCAACAACTTGACACGTGCCCGCTGTACACAGGTCCTTGGTTCCTGGTCTGCAGGGAGTTCCATCTTTTACTCTTGGTGACATCGACTTGATAATTCCGTCTTCGTTTATACACAACAAATTACACACTTCTTTTGGCTCAATCTTTAAAAACGGGGTCCAATGATGCACCGTATCGTCATGTTGGCTGCACTGCTCTTCTCGGAAGGTAGCGTCTTTGGGGTCGCACGGACTTGTATTGCAGACGCGGTATTTCTTACGCGCTCCCAGGCAGTACCTGCCGTGGTTTTGGGGTGCAGGATTGTTGCAGTCTCGTTCGCTAAAGCTGACGCCTCCTCCACAGGTTCGGGAGCAGTCGGACCACGATGTCCACGCACCCCATTCTCCGTTCCTAGCCTGGGGTCTCAGCCCATATGGCACGCACTTCCTGTTATAGCACCATTTGTTGGCAGCACATCTGGTTCCATCAGCAGGTGGCTGCATGTGTGACCCACATTTTTTGGGTGTATGCTCACAGTATAGAGCTTCGCAGTTGGCTTCAGGACCCATGTCACAGGACACTGTGTCCGGAATCTTGAAGTCCTGAGCGCATTGAAAGTTAGCGTCGTACATAGCTCCAGGAGGCATGTCCGGTAAATTGAAGTTGTATTCTTGCGGTTCGTCCAAAAGGCAGTCTCCGAGTCCGTTGTCGAGAAACTCCTGCATGAACTTCTTGCTGCATGTTGACCAATTTGCAGTCGCCATTTGAACATATGGTGACATGACGTGGGCGTTGACCTTGTCTGCCATGGGCTCGCATTCTGAATCGATCTTGTCGTCGTGCCCACAGCCCATTACGTGCCCGACCTCGTGGGTTACAGTGATTCCCAGTGCCAATCCAGTATCTTCGCAGATAGCGCACGACATTTTGGGATTGCAGGCTTGTGCCAAGTAAGCGAGCCCCAGGAGACCGCACTCGGTCACGTTATCAGAGCAGATATCGTACCTCGTGAGCAGAACAGCAATATCGTGATGGTTGGGATGCGTTACGTCTTGTGGGTTTACCGATGCTTGCCACTCGCAAAAGCTTTTAAGCGTCTTTTCAGCATCTCGGTTGATGTAGAGGTCTTTTTCTTCCTCCTGCTTGTACAAGTAGATGATACGCACTACTACAATGTCCATAAGGTTTCCGGAACTGGCATCGTGATAGAAGTCAGACGCCATGTTCATTACAGTCAGGATGTAGGTCTCGACGTCGATGTTCTTATGGTAGTACAGAAACGACTTATCGGCCACCACAAGCAGCTTCAAGTAGCGGTGTTTGCTATCAGTGGTCGACCTCGCGGTCCGAACCCATCTGTGCTCCAACTTAAGGCGGTCTCGCCATCCGTCCTCCCAGCCGCCAGTGCCACAGGTTTTGTGTTCGCTTACAGATCTCTTATGCACTATGTGTACTTGCAGGCCATCCTCCTCCCGCTGGTGACCTTTCATGGGCTCGATGAAGTAATGACCTTCGTTCGTCTTAATGTAGCCAGACATTCCGTCGCAGACCGAGAGTACTACACGAGAGTTGTTCTGACCTTTTACGCGGCCGACGTAATGACACTGAGTTCTGTTCGCTGGTCTTATCTTTACTTTATTGACGTCTACGCTAGCGCCAGGACCCCGTTCTTCTATCATCATTCCTGGTGATATGAAGTCATAGTTAGGCCAGAGTTCTACGAGTTGTTCCTTGCCGTAAATTGCAAGGCCGTAATGCACTTTTTCGGATTCGTCCGGAAGATCTCGTTTTTTTCGCCTGCTCGTATCTCGTTCGTAGAAGTGCGGAATGGAGTAGGACAAGAACTCGCCGTCCTTATTTATCTTCCTCGGTGCCAGAAATTTATGGTCTTCTATATGCCTTGTGTATCGTCCTTCAGTGTCTGTGTTTATCCATCTGTGGTCCTTCGCGCCGAAACATTCGACGTTTTGCATCAAAAGCAGAAATATACCCAGAAAAGGTGCAAACTTCATGTTCCCTTTATTCATTATTCCTGCTCTGTCTTGTTGTTAATCAAAGGCTTGAAGAATTTTCTTTCACTCTTTTTTACTTGTTGCGTTCTCCGCTGCTTGTAAACTCTCCTGCAAAAACCACATTTATATTATTAATGGGGATGAGGTACCGAAACTAATTTGATAAGATGGTGGCCGTCTACACATTATCCTGGAGACACCACGGAACCATCATATAGAAAATTAAAAAGTTTCGTCAGTGAGATTGCTGATTTGAAATTTTATTTTCCTATATCTAAGCAGAAAGTTTTTGACACCGTTACAACCACAGTCTGTCATTGAACATGATACCGATTCACTTCCATCCACATTCCACATTTACCATCTGCTTGCATCAAAATGTTGTTCTGCCATTTGACTCCTGCGTCTTGTAAACCGAGGACATCATGCCAGAACGACATATTCGCGTGCATGTAGTTGACTGTCAGACATCAGTTACTCCAACTGTCCTCCTTACCTGACGTGACAGCCTTGGTACAATTCGTGTTCTTGAAATTACATTTCTCGAAAAGCATAATGTATAACTTACATTAAGCTTCAGACAAAAACCTATTTTTTGCTTTCTTCCGAAATAAGCAAACAATCTTAATATAAGATGGCCGTCTTGTGGGTTGCTGAGCTGTGTAGTCTGGCAGAAGTTTACAGACGACTCATCATCCTGATGATGGAGGCAGCAAGGACCTCTGAAAAGTCGGTAAACTTCTACTTCTTGATTCCTTTGTTTTTTTGCGAAAGTCTTTTCGGCTGTTGTCATGTAAGATACTAATTTATTATGTGTAGAACAGTTACCTTTGAATAGAAATATTCTCGGTGTAGAAAAATTGGCTATTTGTCACCCAGTTTAAATGAAGATGAAATAAACTACAACGAAGTCTAAACATTGTTACCATGGTTATCACAATGTTTATTCGTTTAACTGTATTCATTGTTGCAGCTGGAGTTATAGGTCTGCCATTGGCCACCAGAGTGTGACACCTCACTGTCCTAGTCTCATCTTGCAATTTTTCCCATTCGCGATTGTTTTTGATCGTACGTTAGTCGAAAGTACGATTTTGAGTTAATCGTACGGATACACCAGGCTGTTAAGCGTTGAGAGAGAAAATAAAGACAAATTGTTGATGAAAATACATGAGAAAGGACGAATGAAGTAAGTGAGCAGTTTAGGATTCACATAACAAGGAACTTGGTGGTTTGTACGGTGTAATCTAGTACAGGTTATGCATGTAGCTAGGTTAGTGGAAACGAGGGATGCATATAGAATTTTGGTGGCGAAATCTGTTGGAGTTGCCGAGTAGGCGATGAGATGAAAACATTGAAACTTATCGCCGTAACTGTAAGAAGTAGACGCAACTGGCTGTGGAATTAACGGCGTTTAAACTAAGTATTACATTCCAAGAGTGTTTTTGATGTAAATACGTCTATATTTTCGGGTCAGTGTCATTCGGCAAAAAGTGAAACGAAAAAGTGTAACTGCATTGTTATGTTACCTTGGAAACGTCAATTCTTTATTTGGCGTTATTGTTACCTAGGATACGTTACTTAGCATTGTGTTACATTACTTTCGTTATTCTGGAAAGAGCTCAGCTGTGAATCGCTTGTAGAAGAATTGCGTCGTGGAGTAGATAATTTTGTGCTGGTAAAAACTTATCTTATATAAGAATTATTAAGTAATCTATTGTTGCGTTTGCGTGTTGCGTCATACTATGTACAATATGGATGACATTGATGCTAAAAGACTCCATAAAGCAGAATATATGAGACAGTACAGAAAACGTAAAGAAATAGAAGTATTAACTAATGAACCTAAAGTGCGTAGAAAAAACCTATCGTTTCTAAAGTCCATACCTAATTCTGTACACTACTGGGCTCAGAGGAAGCGAGAAGTATTTGCCATGATAAGGCAATTGGGAAAACCTACCATGTTTTTAACAATGAGCGCAAATGAAATTCGCTGGCCCAGATTGCTAAATGCGCTGCATCGCTTAAAACATGGTACAGATGTAAAAGAGCCTATGACAGAATTGTCATATGTACAAAGAACTACCTTGGTAAACGAGGATTCAGTAACGTGCGTTGCTTACTTCAATAAGTTGATTGAGGTAATTATGCATGTATTGCAGTTGAAAAAGAATAGTCCGTTTGGTAAATATTGCATCGTGGATTACTTCAAGAGAATTGAGTTCCAACATAGAGGGAGTCCACATGCACACATCTTGATGTGGTTGGACAATGATCCGAGGGAACAAATTCCTGAAAAAATGCCACAAACCATTTCGTTAATAGATGAGTTATGTTCTGTTAGTGAAGAATCATTATCCACATACAACAATCAAGTGCATAGTCACACGTTCACATGTTATAAAAAGTGATAGGGGAACCACGGTTCCGGAGAATTTGACGTAAATACGTCTATACGGAAAGGAATTTTATATATTGGCTTTATTCTAAATATTTCCTTTATACGAGGTGCGATCAGAAAGTCTCCAGACTGCGCGTATAAAAACCCGTACACTTATCTCGGGTATTAAATTCATCCATCACCCTCGAAGTAGTTCCCCTGGGAGTGAACACAACGATCCCAGCGCCGCTGCCAAGCCTGGAAGCATCCCTGGAAATCTTTCTTTCTCAGCCTGTCAAGCACCATCTGCGATCGTTCCAAGACGTTGTTCGTTATGTGTATCTTGCATTCCTGAGCTTTTACGATACGTATCGTAACGTTAGCAGCCATTTTAAAGCATTAAAATCATGTACTAATTATCATATAATAATTTTCTGATAATTATTGTAATAAACACATTTTTTAAAAGTTTAATATATGTTTGGCATTTCTTTTGACGTAAATACGTCTATATTTTAGGGTCAGTGTCATTCGGCAAAAAGTGTAACGAAAAAGGGGAACGAAAAAGTGTAAGATGGTTACCTAGGAAACTTCACTTAAGTAGACAAAGTGGCACTATCACATTTAAAAACGGGCAATTTAAATGTAAAAGATTACAATTCCCGTTAGTTGAAGCTGGTGTTCTAACGGTTCATAAGTCGCAGGGTGGTACGTTTCAACAAATTGTATTCAACTACAACAAGAGTCTAGATCATCAGCTGGTGTACGTTGCCCTGTCTCGCGTTACATCGTTGGACGGTTTGTACATCACAAGCAGAAACGACTTCGTGTTTTATCATGCCAAGGGAACAAACAATCCAAAGGTAGAGGACTTGCGCACTGAGCTGAGGCGGTTAGAAACACATATATTGCCCACGTTCACTGCTTCGGTGAGGGCATTCATAAGGAGTGCTGGTATTCGTGATCTAAAAATGACTATTCTAAACGTACAGAGTTTAAAAAATCATGTGCAAGACATTGCAACGGATACAGTGATAAATGATACCGATATCCTGGCGCTAACCGAAACGTGGATGCACAACAATGAAACTGTATATTTGGAAGGTTATAAATGCATCACGCAATTTATGCGAGACGAACAAAGAGCAGGCGGAGTGGCTATCTACGAGAAACGGAGCAACTACCATGGATACCCCACATCTGTTGATGAAGCTACCTAAAGAAGATGGAGCAGATTACAGAATAGCTGCAGCTGAAAAGAGAGGAGATATCTGTGCGGCAGACTGTATGGTCAATGGTGAAAAAGTTTTAATTGTAACTCTGTATATTTGTAACCATAGACTTATTGATGATTGTAAGAGATTTATTTTGAGTCATTTGAGAAATTATACAAAGATGTTTTCAGCTATGGCCACTGAAGATCCTAATACAATGCCGATAATATTGACAGGAGATTTTAACATTGATTTAAAGAAGGAGGAAAATCAAAGCTTTGTTACATTTATGGCTTAACGTTGATGTCAAATCCCCAATGTAGTACTACTAGATCAAAATCTTGTATAGATATGGCGTTTGCACGAAATGTTGATACTCTAAAGTGTACAAATTTTATAACACTAGGGCAGAGCGCTCCTTTCGGAGCTCCTCGGGGGAGTTGGTCAAGGGGAGGGGAGGGGAGGGGGTTGGTTGGTTGCGTTTTAAATTCTTACGTAACAAACTAAACTATCCCCCCGAATGGAGGGTTAAAAAACTAGACCAACTTCAAAACTCAAATCTTCAGTGAGAAAATAAACTAACCCCCTCGAATGGAGGGTTAAAACACTTGACCAACCCCACCACTTCGGGTTGTTGGTTGTGTTTTAATGATCTTAAGTAACACACTAACCTAACCCGCTGTCTCTATCTGATATTTTACTTCTTTACGTCGCTGTTCAGCGGCCAACTGTTCTTGGTCAGTCAACTATCTACGTCCAACCCCACCGTTTGCAAATCTTCGTTTGTTTTTCTTTTGCTCTGCTGTTTTTATTGAATACTTCTGATGTTTTAGTTCTTTACGTCGTTGTTCAGAGGCCAACTGGTCTTGGTCAGTCAACTATCTACGTCCAACCCCACCGTTTGCAAATCTTCGTTTGTTTTTCTTTTGCTCTGCTGTTTTTATTGAATACTTCTGATGTTTTAGTTCTTTACGTCGTTGTTCAGAGGCCAACTGTTCCTGATCAGTCATTTATCTACGTCCAACCCCACCGTTTGCAAATCTTCGTTTGTTTTTCTTTTGCTCTTCTGTTTTTATTGAATACTTCTGATGTTTTAGTTCTTTACTTCGCCGTTCAGATGCCAACTGTTCTTGGTCAGTCAACTATCTACGTCCAACCCCACCCTTTGCAAATCTTCGTTTGTTTTCCTTTAGCTCTTCTGTTTTTTTTTTTGAATACTTCTGATGTTTTAGTTCTTTAC
>NW_019059737.1:364270-376951 GCF_000696155.1 Zootermopsis nevadensis
TTACGTCCAGCCCCACCCTAGCAAATCTTCGTCTTAATATCGATCAAAAGTCAGTTTTCATAATACTTTCGTAATCATAAAGTCAGTTTTCATAATACTTTCTTAATCGTAAATTATCGAATGAGTATCAGTTTACCTTGTTGGAGTTGTTAGATTTGGTACTTCAAATAGTTGATAACGTCTTCTTTCACTTTCCTGATGTTTTAGGCCAACTGTCAGTCAATATTCAAGAATGCGACGTGTTGCTTCTGGAGCAGAGATCATGCGACTGGCTTGATAGTTTTTGTTGTGAAGCATTATTTGTTTACTCGGCATTGTTGTGTTGTACTCGGCATTGTTGTGGAACACAACAATGCCGAGTAAAAACAAATATAATTTGACATTGTTGATGACGTCATTTTTTGACGACAACGAGGAATCACAAATTTTTATAATAGATAGAATATTTCACCTACCACAGACCCATCTTAAGCGTAACTAATTCAGGTTAAATAAGCAATGTCTTAATCAAACTTATCTCAATTGTAAAGCATGTATAAAAGAAATATTTACAATAAAGCCAATATATAAACTTCCTTTCCGTATAGACGTATTTACGTCAAATTCTCCGGAACCGTGGTTCCACTATCACCTTTTTTAATTAAAATCATGTTCCTTCCCTGCCGTAATGAGAGATGGGTCGAAATGAATGCATATAGGGCTGATCATGTCTGTCTGTCCACATGATTCAACTCAAGAACCACTGGACTGATTTTGATTAAATTTCGTGTGGATGTTATGCCATTGGGGACTACCTTGAAATTGTATTTTTAAATTTCCTGCAGACACTAATACTAACACAGTGTACAAACACACGTATGAGGTGCGATCAACACTAGCATCACTTTAACGAGGGATATAACAATGATGTAAGGTTATAGATTTTTTGGAAAATACAGTATTTTGGTACAGTCATTCTTTGTATAGTGTAAAACTAAATGGTGACTGCATGAAAGAAAGTATTTTGTCTTGACCAGGATTCGATTCTGCAACGCAATGCATGTTAGTCCTGTACGCTACCACTTTATGGCATATTGGTATTGATTTACGTTACTTAAAAAGACTTTAAGATCACATGGTTTGTATAGTTAGAAACTAAAGTTGTCTATGATGACTGGCATAATCTTTTATTAATAATTCAGAATTTGCAAAGAACGTGTGTATTCTGGTACAAATTGTACCTTCCTGGCCCATTTATATTATTACAGTATATTATTTAGTTCTGCTATGTAGGCATAGCAAGAGAAAGTTAGGGACCATGAAAGTAATTGTTTAATTTTTGTCCCTGAGTCTGAACTGCCTTCTTCAATTCCACTCAGAAGATGAGAGACAAAATTTGCTATTATAATTTTGTTCAACAAATCACATTGCCTCATTTATGTGAAAAGATAATTGGCAAAAGAAAGAGTATTCATTGGTGCATTATTAAAATTTATAGAGGTTTAAGTTCAACTCTCAGTACACAGAATTGCATCTGGCTAACAATGGGTTTTCATTGTCCACAGATCTGATGTAACAATTCTTACAAATATAATCCTACTTTACCATTCTCCATTTCCATTTATATATTATTGATTTTATTCTCCCATTTACATACAATTTTATACATGTATTTTCAAGAGACAAGAATAATGAAAAATGTACTGACATAAGAATAAATAAAAGACATCACTTCATTTATGTGTTTAATCTTTTACTAAACTCAGACTGCAGAAATGAGTTGAATGGGCGATAGGGATGATGCCATTAAAGGCTTCCATTCCTCTAAAGCACTGGCTGCATTTGTGTGAAGAGAATCATTAAATGGCTGCTGGGGCGTACAGGAGACTGTTCCGTAGGTGTCTGGGTAATGACTGAGCGGATATGTGGAGTGGTCAATCAGATGAGACTTCTTTCTGCAGTCTTAGTATAGCTTATTACAAGAATCCAAAATCCATATGCATTATGAGAGTACATTATAATATGTTGTAATCTTTAAAATGTATATTTTCTGAAACGGATGTTATTCTTGTTTGGATAATTGGATGCAACATATAATATTGATATGAGGAACTGTTGCGTTTTAAAAGAGGCATTCCACCAATTCTGATGTTAAGAAAATATTCCTCAGAATGTTCTGTCAAAATATGGATCATATCTACAAAAAAAGAAGACAATTTAAAGATATACTGAATGTTAAAACACATTAAAAGTATATAAAGACTATATTAGCTGTTATCACAGTTTAGCGAAGGGATTACTTGCTGCCTCACAACCATAAATAAATACATGCATTCGTCTCATAAAATCCATGAATTTGCTTTTTGTTGTCAAGCTACGTACAAACATTATCACAAATTTTCTTTGGAACATTCCCACTCTTTCATGTTTGTCATTATCACACAGTTTTTCATCATGTAACCCACATGATTACATTACACTCCACCCCAGTTCATACCCCTGTTGTACTAGCAGCATTCAGTGAACTTTGGAATCGTTTAATTTTTTGTATTTTTTGTTCCCCCCCCCCCCAAAAAAAAAAAAAGAAAGAAAGAAAGATAAGTGATGTTAGCAATTCAAATGGGAGTGTAAGAGTCTGAAGAGAGAAAGTATAACCTATAATTCATAAAAAGTGCACATAATCGTATTTATTAGAGCCTATGACATTATTTCCAGTCATCTGTTGTATGTATCCCTTGCAAATATGGAAGTATGCCTATTCACATATGTGTAAATTTATATTAAATGTTACACTGACACGTAAAAAGTATGGACTAATTATGTTCTTTTGCAGCAAGCAAATACAATTAAATAATCACATAAATAGGAGACAGGGATCCCAGAATGCACATTTCAGAGAAACTTTATTACAGGGTATCTCAGAAGGATTTTATATAAACAGAAGTGAATGATATCCATTTACTAATACACTTTTTTGTTGGTACATAATAACATTGTAAAGAATTATTCAGGAAATTTAACACACCATAAATGTGAGTCATCATTTTGAATGTTTATTACTTGAAACATTTTATAGCCTATGGAAGATTCCTCTGACACCAACTATCCAGTCTTAAAGCTGTACAAGGCTGAGAATGTAGACTATGTTTCTCAAAACATTGGTATCTACATACAAGTCTACATGTCAAAATCAAAAAGTTTGTCATCGCTGTGAGAACCTTATAACAGATATTAAATCGTGACTTGTTTAGAGACTTAATGTGCATTTAATTACAATTTCACATTTTATGCTTGAATAAAGGAAAAGTACCACTGTCCCTATATCAAGACACCAGGCCTTAAAATATGCTTATTATCATCAAAAATTTGTTGCTGTTAAATACATATCTTGCCACCAACCCTACAAATTGCTTCATAACGTTTACACATTAGATTTAACTGCAAACTATTAGCAAAGTTACAAGATTATCTCATTGCTTGAATTAAACAGTTAAGTAAACTTTTTATTAGGTTTCTTCACTGAATAAACAGCAGAACAAAATTTGGTCAATAAAAATAACTGAAAAGTTTTAACTACAAAATCATGTTTTAGTCAGGTCTGTTGCACAAATGATTCTTTATATCAACTTTGTGCAGCATGAACAAAGCAGCAAATCATTAGCATGCTAAATTCCAGTTTTGAACACAGTGGAAATTGGGAACAAACGTCTGTAATGCCATTGGATAAAATAAAGCTGTCTCACTATATGCTATGTAGGCGCTTAGGAGGGAGTGGAGGTATAGCTTACTCAGTCTTGACCTCAGCACCAGATGGGGGTAAGTGGTCAGCATCATACCCCGGGCGTGCTTTACCCCCAGGAAAGGAGCCCGGTACCCATTGGATAGGAGGCTGGGTGGGCCCCAGAGCCGGTCTGGACGCAGAGGCTGGAGGAAAAATCCTCTGCCCCCGTCGGGGATCAAACCCCAGTCGCCCAGTCCGTAGCTAGTCACCATACTGACTGAACTACGCCGGCTCACTAATGCCATTGGATAACAGAGTAAAACACTTGTTTGCTTGATACTTCTAACTATTCCATTATAAGTATCATATTTCCCTAGGCTATCTGGGACCCCAAATTTCGTAAGACATTTAACAATAATTCTTAGATTTAAAACGACATAAATAACATTTCATAGTGTTTGTAGTAGAGTTTCAATTGTGTGGGTATAAACCAGCAAGGAATCAAAACTTAAAGCATTTTTGCATTCTGAATAATATAAAGTGATTATACATCTACATATCAAACTAAAGTAATAGGGTATCTGATTTCAGTCTATAAAAATTAGATTTTTTCTCTCAACTTAAATATTCATATACAGATTAAATATGAAAGTTAAAAACCTCTCAGTTTATCCTAAGTCAGGACAAAATTTAAAGTAATGAATGCCTTACCAGTCAAAAGCTAGGCCATTGTGAAGTGACTGTGACTGCATGGCATACCACCATTATAAGTACTTAAATAGAAATAAAATTTATATAATTGAGACTCTACTGCTCATATTTATAAAAAGATGTAATGACACTGATGAATAGAGGAAATTTTACATTTTATTGTACAGTAGAGTCCCAGTTAAACAGGACCGAATGATGGCCATACAATTGAAAATGTCGGATATCACGTGACTAATAAAAAGGACGAGGGTAAATATCAGCTCATTTTATGATATTAAATTATGAAGAAAACACAATATGGCATCAAATGAAAAAATCTCACAAACAAAAATAGTATTTAACATAATGTAAATTTGTATATGAATGAGTTTATATTTTAAGAAATTAGTAATGGGTATTTGCATGGACTGAATGTCGCATAATTGGGACTCTGCTGTATCTGAGATCAAATTCCAGGAAAGAGAAAGTTAAGGTAATTTAATTTTATTCGCAGGAGCCAGTTCCATATGGCATATCTTCTGTAGAAGCATAGGATTGGTCATCTCTGCACAGAGCATATGAATCTGGAATGTCCGCCCACTTTTGTCTCTCTCCGGACGCAAATAAACCATAGAACAATGCTCCAGCCAGGTAAACACCACCTGCTATGTAAAATACTGCTTGCCACTCTTCTGGAGTCTGTCAACACATTGCATTTTTAAATTAGTATTATTTATTATTATTGTTGTTGTTGTTGATGATAATGTCATCAATTTGTAGAGGGGGTGAGACTTCCTGTATTGAACAACAGGTCAACTTAACACATCATTAACAATTTTAAGCTGAAGCTCATATAAATAATATTTAAAAGTTCAGTCTGTACCACAAAGAAAACACAACACTTCTGTTAAGAAGATCAAATGGTTAATGCTGTTTAAGGAAATAATCCCTGTCTATAGCGAGTTGCATATGAAACCAATAAATATTCTTGAGGGCAAAATGCAGTAATTATTGATTGTGAAGGCATGTGGTACACACTGAGTGGCATAAGATGGCAACTCTCAAAATAACTTTTGTGTATAGTAAGAAGTGCATTGCATAATCTGGATTTTAAGTGATCTTAAGAGAGAGACTAGGAACTCCACACTAACCTTATCTTGCACAAGATGGCCTGTAAGTAGAGGACTGAATATGCCTGGTAAAGTTGCCACAGTATTAGACAAGCCCATGAGAATGCTGGCAAATTGGGGTGCAATGTCCAAATGGTTTACACTAGAATATCAAGACACAACATGAAAAGCAACCAGAAATGGTTTCTCAACATTTTTGGATCAAAGACCCAAAGTAAAATACTTAAGAAAATAATTTTTAATGGAGTTATTTTAATTTGCTGTCTGCCACACAGAAAGGCAGCAAAACTTAACCTACTAAAATATTTTAATACAATTTACGTGATATGACAGACGGACATTTCAACAATTTATTGGCATACATCAACTGACAAAATACTAAAATGTGCTATTATTTTGTCCGTTTGTATTGTGTAGTGAAATTCCGATTTTAGGTTTCTCATTGTAGGTTTTTGCCACATTTTGTGTTCAATTTTTGTGATCCCGGCTGTATTTCCACGTTTGTAATACATTATTTCCCCTGGTTTAATGTTTCAAAACCTGAGGTATTGCTCCTATTTAGAGAATGAAATTTAGGTCTGCACATAGAATCTGGACCCCAGTTCACTGCACAATTTTTCATCATCGCCAACAAATTTGAAGCTGCAAGAAACATGTTAAGTTTCTCCCTCCTTGCTGATTGTTAAAGTCACTTCCTCCCCTGCCACCATCATGCAGTAAAGCCATACAGTTTGATGAGGATTTCTTTTGTGAGCTGTGTAATATATCTCCCATTTAAGGTTTTTCTAAATTTAAGGTATGGACTGCTTGTACCCCAGGCAAATCTTAAATAGGGGTTTCACTATATATTATTTGATGTGATGTAGGAGACTTCAGGTCACTATCCTCAATAATAACAGAGTACTGAGAGAGGCAGTGCAGTGTCATTATGCAAATTCATGAATCTAGCTTCTGTTTTTTGGGGCTTTTCTGTCAGATCCCATTTCACAAATGCTTCAGAACATCAAAATAAGACTCCAGAAATTTGAGGATGGTGGTGAAGATGTTGTTTGGGATCTTCCAGGTTGTGATGCCATGTGGTGTCACAGCGCAGACGATCACAATTGACAAAAAAGAGTAACTGAGTGTCTGTCACTAACAGTTTTGTCATGAACTTTAACAATTGTTACTTGAGTGTGATGCTGATGTACAGCAAGGCCTTGGATCATGTTTGATTCAAATCCTATGAATTTTAAATATTTTAGTGCAGCTGGAAATTTCTTCTCCAAATGCAAATTTAAACACTTCATACATTTCTGTGGCCATCCTTCTAGTTCACACAGAATTTTATCCACATGCATTTTTCTGTAATGTTAGACATTTCTCAGTGTGACCACAGTTGTGAACATACGTACACAAAACAATGTTTTAGATCATGTGAAGCTTTCATGGTGGCAATTGTTAATAAAAATCCTCTCAGGCTATGAGCCATGTCAAGGAAATCTCTGTCCTCATTATCAATTCTAGTCATAACTGTGCGCTCAGACCGATGGATCTGAGCATGAGCCAATGGGCAGAGTAAACCATTTGCTCTGTTAGGGCCTGCCTTTGGATTGGTGGATATCTAGATTGTTTGATTAAGATGATTACTGGATCCCAAGCTCGACTAAGAGTGAAGCCTCCTGCCCTGTTAAAGTTTCTTGGGTGAAGCTATATCTCAATAGCCTATGCAGTCCATACATTCTATGGCCTTATCACGAACCAAGATGGTGGTGAAGTCGATGTTGTGCCATTTCAAACTTACGCTCTGCCACTGTGGATTTCTCTGGCTGGCCTAAGTGTATATGACTCTTGTGTTCCATACATCTGGATTAAATTGATCTGTCCATCTGGCCAATGTCAACTTTGCCACACTCACATGGCATACGGTATATACCCGTAACCTTCAGGCTTAATTTGTTCCTGACTGGTCTCAGCATATGGATATTTTTCTTCATCGGGACGTGGATGGTTCTGATATTGTTTGGAAAGGAGTCTGCCAATTTTGTAGGAGACCGCTTGTTGGAATGGTATCGTATATATGCCCACCAGTTTCTCTTTCTTTATCTGAGGTCTCTGTCTCAGATATAGGGCACAATATTTTAACTCACAGCTGATACACAGCAGCAACTTCTCTGTAGCTGTGGTGAAGTCAGAAGCAGTTTTTAAAAACATCTGAATGTAATTGTCAATGTAAATTATTTGTGTAATTGGAATACATTGAAATCAGTTGAAGAATTTTATGAGCATCCCAATTATGTGGAAGGAGGGGAGGCACAACAATAAAGGAGAATCATGTGTACACCCAAACTATAGAACTGTACCTGAAGCCAGCCCAGGCAAAACCTCCAAATCCTACAGCAGCAGTCAGGCTTGCCACAACAGCACTAGGAGTTGTAGAATGTGCAACTGCTAGCAGAAACAGTGTTTGGCACACAAATGCTCCACAGTTGCAAAGTTTCCGCACCTAGTGTTAGTATAGAAAGAGAAATATGTTATCTTATATGATCATTAATATGTAACTTTTAAAGGCAGAATTAATACTAACTTCTCAGAATAAGTGTGCTTTAAGTGTCTTGTATCCAATGAATTGTCTTCACACACCACAGACACATTACTTACATAAAAGCTGACACAAACCTGGCTATTATGCACATTTTACATGATTACTTACACATGTTTCTGTACACATCAATGCACATTTATTACAATGAAAAAGTTTTAAAATGAAACATGTTTTATGTCAAATACACTTTATCCATTAACCTTTTTTATGGTTTTCAAGGTAATTAAACAAAGGGTGTTCTTATGCTGTCACCTTATAATTCATTATATATGCATACATTTCCCATTTGTTTATTTTTCTACTATTAACCTTTATCGCCCGTGTGTCATGGATGGTGCATGATCCTGAAAGCTGTGCCTGGCCATGCATTACAGTATTATACCATTAATCTGTTAACTCATGAGTTGAAGTCCAGATGGCAGTCTTGTGGTATGAGTGGTTAGGGTTTATAAACTCTATTACTGTATGATTAAGGGTAAGACTAATAGCACAAAGTAACAATAAAACAAAATGTCATACAGTGACCAAAGTGTTCTTTCACATGCAGTGTGATTTTATAATTCACTTTTCTTACAATGAAGATGGCCATAAGCTCCTCAAAAAGGAAGTATTAATAACAATTACAGGATTTGTTTATTTCAAGCTAACATTTCACATCTCTTATTGTTTTTCAAGGTCAGAAGCTTCATAAAACAATCTTTGTCCTTTTCTGTCCACAACACATACATAAATATGAATTTCCCAGTACCTGTGTTGTTGTGAGGTTTCCCTGTGACCTCAGCCAGTCAGCTAAGAAACCACCAGATTGTACTGTCACACCCATCACTAAGTAAGGCAGAGCAGCAAGTAGGCCTGCATCTTTCAGATCAAACTTTAAGACATCTGGCACAAAGGAATTCAAAATATTTACCCTCTTATATAAAATACAGAGTATAATTATCTGTTCACAAGGAACACCCAACCAACAACCTCTATCACAAACTGGTTATTATTAAAACAGGTTAGAACAGATTATAAACCAGACACGTTGAAGCCTAAAAAGGCATTGTCAGTGATCAGTGTGTTCTACATAATTTCAACAGGTTCTAAACAAATTTTTTTGTGGTTTGGCTAAGTAGTAAAATTAACCAATTACAATATAAAAATTATTCAGAGTAATTTAGTTTAATTTTAAAGGAGGAAAATTGAGTGGAAAGTTAATTTGAATAGCACTAGAATTTACATCATTAATGACCAAAAACAAAAGAATATATTTTGAGAAGCAAAATATAAGATAACAGAAGATATCAGATCGACAACTACAAAATCCTTTTTTCTTTCTTTTTCATTCTTTCTTTGTTATTTGGCGATACTGTCAATAACTTTGAATATATATATCACTGACAGATAGGATAATGCATTTTAAAGGACATGGAAGAAAACAGATTTGTCCTTATTTAAGGTACCATCCCACCATTTTTCCTGAAGAGCAGAGGAAAACCATAAAAAATCAGAGTCAGGATAGCCAGTCTCCGGGCTAAGATGTGAACCGGTCAGAGCTAATCACATAACCATGTCACTGAATCTGAATTGTATATTTTATTGCCCCATTCTCAGAAGCATGGTCTGATAAATCAGAGGAATCCATATCGATTTCCAACGAACTATTCATCCTGGAGGTGTGATGGAGTTCATTCACAGTGCATTATTAATGTAGAAATCCAGGATAATGAGTGATGATAAATTAATAGAAATTAATTTCTAATCAATAGAAACATACTACTGAAAACTTTTACCATATGATACAGTAATTTTACTTGAGCAACTATATATTTCTTTAAGAAGTCTTGTATATCACATACTTAAATTATATAAACTGTACGAATAAATTTTCTGCTAGGGTATGTACAAGTTGGTAAATGTATATTAAATAAAGAGGAAGTTTTTCCTAGGTCTTTAATGGTTACTTGGAAGATAACGTGTCATCTATTTTACAGAACTGTCATTCAGATCACAAAATTTTAACATGAAAATATGTACCCCGCCTAAGTCTCCCAGTAATGATTATATTATATGAAGTTTTACTGTATAAAGAATTTAATTCAGTATTAAATAACATGAAAAATCTCACCTTTCATGAATGTTGGTAATTCTGTAAGTAGAGTGTAGAAACCCCAGTTTTCACTGAAATGTGCAATCATGATGGCCCAAACAGGCAATGAAGTTAGGAACCTTTTCCAAGGAGGTTCCACATTCTGTGACAACAAAGAAAGCCAAATAAAAAATTAATAATTTCTCATGATAAAGGTTATCATAGGGTATTTAAACCCCCCAAACTAAGGGCTAGCTGGTTACAGTGGCCGCATGGTCTGAGGCGTGGATCTCGTGCGCTTGGACACTGACCGTGGGTTCGAATCTCACTCAAGGCATGAATGTTTGTCCGCGTCTTTCTGTGTTGTGCTGTCCTACGGCAGGCTGATCACTCATCCAAGGAGTCCTACCAAACGTCTAAATACACATAGAAGTGATAAGGGTATAAACAGAAAGAGAGAAACTAAGGGCTGCTAATCAGTTCTAATTAATAATGTACATCTGCTTGAATTCACTCTGTTTCATTTCTGCAGTAGGCAGAATTTTCTGTCGCTGTATTTCTTATAGTAAGGTTTAATATCTGGAAGTTACACTGTACTTCTGCAGTTGACAATACAGAGAAAGAAAGAAATATAATACATTATTCTATATATTTTTGTTATTTACAGCTTTGGGCTGTGCCATTGCTCAGGTAGTTAGCTGCTGGCTTTTCACGTCGGAGACCCAGGTTTGACCCCAGCTGACTTCAAATAATAGATGAAGTGGCACTGGAACAGGTCTTTGGTGATGGTTCTTTATTACTACTGTCTTTTTTTAAAAGTCATAGAAATTTTAAAACGTTACTGTGTTTTGAAGGACAGATCTTCCTTCGTATTCAGATAAAAGGGGTTGGATCCACTATTTTAACATTATTTACACTTTTTAAAGAAGACAATTGATAAAGTACAAAACAAAGAAAATAGTAAGACTTTCTTTGTGGTAGCTTTTAGTTCTAATGATATAACCCTTATCAAGCATTCATACAGCATCATTTTCATTTTTTCTCTAATTAAACTACATTAATACTTAGCAGAAAAGAACAACTGTTGTACTGATTTTGACAAATAGAATCATGTTACTTGCACTACTTATTGGAAATATTGTGCAATTAAACATGAAAACACTGTCACATGGCTCAGATTGCCTTCTGTGGTTTACCTTTGCCAAATAAAATTCCAACTACCAATATACATATTTATTTTGGGAAACACTAAAGATACCAAGAAATTCTATTGTACAGCATGCACCCAGATTGTTAAAGCCAGAATCACAGAGAGAAGGTGCATATGCTCATCACGAAGGTAAAGGTCCCTGCTGCTTGACTGGGTATCATGGCATGCAGATGTAAAGAGAAATGGAGCTATAGTTCCACACATATATTAACCTCATTTGCTTTACCCCAGAGGAAAGAAACGCGGTACCACCCATTGGATAGTGAACTGAGTGGTCCCCACAGTTGCCATGGACATTGAGAAAACTCCTTCCCTCCTGGGAATCAAAACTATCTACCCAGCCTGTAGCCTAGTCATTACACTGACATCTGTTCTGGCTCGCCACAAATAGTATTTGTAGAGCAGTCGATACACAAACAAGGGGAAAAAATATTTCAGTAATGTTTTTGTATTTTGGGGGTTTAATTTGTAATTCAGTCCTTCAGAGAGAGAAACTGTACTAACTCTTTGAAGTCAAAGTTTGTCTAAATAATATTTAAGAATTCAGTCCGTACCGCAAAGGAAATACAACACTTTACCATTAAAACAATCAACTGGCTTACGCTGTTTTTTTTAAAATAATTACTGTTTACATCAAGAATCACATGAAACCAATAAATACAAAATGCATAGTTTCTGTTTGGAAATATAGGTGGTACATATAGTCCCCATTAGGCTTTAAAGAGTTAATTAAATATAACCTGAAGATCATATGCCACAGTTATCATTCAGTAGCCACTATGAATGACGTTAGTTCATACACAAACACCTTAGAATTACAAATGATACATTACCACCTTGATATGGTTGGCTGATGGACCAATAGATGATCTTATGTATTCTAATTCTGCATCTGTGATTCTCCGATCAGCTTGTGGTGTTTCAGCAACCATGTACCACCACAATGCACACCATATCAATGCCAATATTCCTGTAACAATATTTTATGTATTCAGTTTTTAAACTCTTGTTGTGAACATAATAATGAACTTTTGGGCTCCATTAAATGCAGTCATTTTCTTGACTAGTTGAGTAATTCTTTCCTTTGACAGAAAGACTCTACCACATGGGGTTAGTTTCATTTTTTTAGCTTTAAAATAACACTCTAGGTATTACTTTACCCCATGTTAAGTAAATTCCATGTCATCGCAGTGTGACACATCTAGGGTTGTGGTTGGAGTAGACAAGATTCAGATATGGAGGGAAACTTCAAATTTTGGGCAGCTGACAGTGATCCCTCGGTTTTTAAGATTCGGG